>JAMZAV010003003.1:0-74756 GCA_024449915.1 Sweltsa coloradensis
TCTTGAAGAAAACCAGTACTACATTTTGGTATTTAAAGCAATATCTACAGCAAGAATGAAGCAAACAGAGGTTCGATTATTCACTTGGTTCGAGGATAAACTTGTCAAAAATAAACCATTGCTTTGTGGCATTGGCATTCTCGGGTGTTGACATCCAGTATGGTTTGGTCCTCTGTCCCAAGTTTTAAGCTTCGCTCTGCCGCTCTGTGGGCATAACGCTGATTTGATTCGACGATGACCACCACGACGTGAGAATCTTCCATTTTCTCCCCCTACCCGTGGCTGGTTCTAAACAGCATGGAAATTTCCTCCCCATATCCCCTTGGCTAGAATGGTGCATTAATAATTAATACTTAACGGTTGACGCACCCTTGAACTATAAACCCACAAACCTACCCGTCTGTGGCTGGTTCTGACCAACACGGGCCTCTAACTACAACATATGTCTGAAATTAAAACCACCCCGGCCATTACTGAATAGACGTCGGTCTGGGCCCGGGGTAGAATTGGCCCAGAGCATGGCTCTGCTAATCGTACAAGGCGATTCAAGAGAAAAAGTCCACCTCACAAACATCAGCTACAGCTAGTAAGAGGGTAGTATATTACTCCCCAAACTAGAGGCGAGCACCGGCAATCGTCGTCGGGGACACCTCCCCTTCCCTTGACGACCTCCCCGACGACGATGACAATGACACAACGAACGATGACAAAAACGATGACGACCGCGACGTGAGAACCCTATTCCTCACCCTATACCCGTGGCTGGTTCTGACCAGCATGGGTTCCTCCTCCCTTCTCCTCCATGGTAAAACAAATTTGTTTTTCAGTTCTTTTACTATTTTGTTTTATACGCATATTGCAGCTTATCAATATAATAAATTTTAATTTAAAAAGATTTTGTTATGTTTAAATAAATCTTTTTTTTTGATAATACTAACATTTTTAACATTTTCTTTTCAAACACACGATAAACTCATTTTATTATTAACATACAATTTCACAGGCGGCGCATTATGACCTAACCGGTTGAAGCGCTCTAATTTCTCACGTCGTATTTTTTTCGATTGCGTCCCGTACGGCGGCACTTAAGATGGTATGCTGAGGCTAGAACGGAGGCGAGTTTAAGCGCTCAGCTTTCTGGATTTTTTGGGTAAACGGTTTATAACACCATTATCAAATTTCACACTAACGTTTATAAAGAATAAATCTGTGTTATCCATTACGCGTATTCCTAATTTACTTCATTGATTTTGAATTAAAATTTAGTGAAATCACAAAAATTTACTCAATTTTGGTCAACTTTGGGAATTTATTCCAAGTGAACAGATTTTTTAACTCAAATTTGCATAATGGAACCCAACGTTTAAATCAATGTGAACGCGCAGGTTAATTTGGTTTTATCGTAAGATAAACGGTTTGGTGGGAATTTCCAGAATTGTAATCCATGTTTTGGATATCCCATTTTTTCACGTTTTGAACTTATGTCTCGCAATGGATCTTTAACGCTTATTTTGTGCAACCAATTACGGATATCAATATAAAAGTACTTT
Source organism: Sweltsa coloradensis (assembly GCA_024449915.1). Classification (NCBI taxonomy): domain Eukaryota; kingdom Metazoa; phylum Arthropoda; class Insecta; order Plecoptera; family Chloroperlidae; genus Sweltsa; species Sweltsa coloradensis. Next base: position 1,551 of record JAMZAV010003003.1, read on the forward strand.
ATTAACATCCATTCAAAATTTGGTAATGATATTACCAACCGTTCAGCAGAAATCATCAACACCTGTTTGCGCGCATTTGAGTTGGGCCAAGCTCAGCGTACCCTCTTAAAGCGGCTTTGGGATTCATATTGAGTAAAGTGGGGCTATATTCGAAATACATTACTTTAACACTTTATAGAGCAAGAGACTGGGACCCAAAATTTTGATAAAGTATTGAGTAAACCATTCATTCCTTACAAGTACTGGCTATATTTTTCATAGTATTGTATGCATTTCAAAACATAATAAATAATAAAATAATAAAAATAATAATAAAATAATTCTGAATTAAAAAAATCTATCTCGACCTTGGTTTAAACCCGAGTCTTCCACATTCTGGGTATAAACTAGACTAGGTAAACGCCAAAGTCGTTGTACGGCGAGTGATCGAGTCATGTAATGAGTACCCGAGAACATGTCCATTTAAGTTGATTGATATAATTTGAACGATTGTGTTTGAATTAAGTTGGCATAAGGACGCGTCAACGGTTTTAGTTTATTTGGATTAAGGACGCGTCAACCGTTAGGTCATAATGCACCACTCTAGTCTAAGAGGGGTGGGGAGGAGGAGCCCATGCTGGTCAGACTGAACCAGCCACGGGTATAAGAGGAGGAAGGGGGGTTACTCACGTCGCGGTCGTCATCGTCTTTGTCATCGTTCGTTGTGTCATTGTCATCGTCGCCAGGGGGTCGTCAAGGGAAGGGGGCATGGTCCCCGACGACGATTGCCAGAGCTCGCCTCTAGTTTCGTGGAGTATAATATACTCCACTCTTAGCTGATGTTTGCGAGGTGGACTTTTTCTCTTGAATCGACTTTAACGATAAGCAGAGCCATGCTCTGGTAAAGCCTTAATGTGCCACGTTGAAGCCTTAATGTGCCGCTCTAGCCTATGATAGGCTAGGGAGGAAAGGCTCATGCTGACTTGATCCAGCCTAAGGTACGGGGGGGGGGGGGGAAATAGAATTTTCCCGAGTATTCAACACATATGACTTGCTCACACGCCTTAAAACGACTTTGACGATTTCTTAAACGTAAAAGGAGAGAAAAGAGTAGAAGTCCATTTTGCAAACATTGAACGACGCGGATAACCGGTTGACGCGCCCTTAAACTTAATGAATCCAGGTTCAAATAATTTCATCTGCATCATTGTCTTTCCTTTTATAGACTTTAAAAATAAACTATATTATAATAAAACAAATCATACTTATTTCATAAACATGCAATATACAGGCGGCGCAATATGACTGAAGCGGTTGATGCGCCATAGTTTCTTACGTCGATTTATACAACGCCATTGTTTGTTGGGCGAAGTGTAAATGGACAAGGCCTGCGCTGGCCGGCTCTGGGCTCTGGGCGGGCCCGGGGTAGAATTGGCCCAGAGCATCGCACGCACAAGGCGATTCAAGAGAAAAAGTCCACCTCGCAAACATCAGCTAGTCTATCGGGTAGTATTTTATTTACCGAAAGCAGAGGCGAGCTCTGGCAATCGTCGTTGTGGACCTAGTCCCCTTCTCTTGACGACCCCGCGACGATGATGCCGACCATGACACCACTAACGATGACAAAGACAATGACGACCGCGACGTGAGAACCCCCTTTCCTCCCCTTACCCGTGGCTGGTTCTGACCAGCATTGGCCCCTCCTCCGCCTCCCTAGGTTAGAGTGGCGCATCATGACCTAACGGTTGACGCGTCCTTAATCAAAATAAACAAACAACACAAAATCGAACAAAATTAAAGAATGTTTATATATAGGCCCTATATAACTTTTATCATATGGTAACGGCGACAACTTTCTTAATTACAAATTCAAAGTAATTTATTAAACGAAATTTAACTCTCATCAAACACATTTCCTTGATTTCTTTATTTCCATTCAAATAAATCATTTTTCTTTCGCTATTATAATCAACATATGTTTTTGTTTATTTTAAACTTAGAAATCAATTTTAAAAAATCACAGGCGGCGCAATATGACCTACTAACCAGTTGAATAGCCCTGGTGTCTCACGTCGTTAAATAGAAAACTGCAAATCTTGATAGGAAGTTGCTGCTTCGCACAGTTAATCTTTAGATAATAAAGATCGATATAAGATGAAGAAACACGCTGACATTCCATGCTGGATGCCAATTTCAAAGATGGCGGCTCAAAACACACGAATGTTTATGAGTTGTCTATCTTTCATCCGATTTCAAAAATGTTTGTATAAAACTATCCCCGTCTGGGTCCGGGGTAGAATTGGCCCAGAGCATGGCTCTGCTAATCGTAAAAGGCGATTCAAGAGAAAAAGTCCACCTCACAAACATCAGGTAGTATTAGAAGGGGGGTACATTACTCCCCGAAACTAGAGGCGAGCTCTGGAAATCGTCGTCGGGGACACCTCCCCTTCCCTTGACGACCTCCCGACGACGTTGACAATGACGCAACGAACGATGACAAAGACGATGATGATGAAACTGAAGCTCTCGCAGAGAACTGAATTGTTGGATGAACATATTTTTATCAAATCTTTTTTTTATCAAATGTTTGGAAACAAATAATTAATAATAAATTGGTTTTAAAAAAGTTTTTTGACTAATTTGTTTGGTTAATGTAAACTAAGAAAAAGCATAAAAAATACTAACAAATAATTGGAATTTTTAAAGTTTGGCAATGAATGGATAATGTTGAGGTAAAACACCCTCTGGAAGGTATGATAACAGTCAGGAGACCCAGGCTCGAAACCCGCCGAAGAAAAACATTTTATTTTATATGTATTTATCTCCATTTACTTAATTACAAACAACGGGAGTGTTTTCCTACTAATGAAATCGAGAGTAAATAGCATCAAAACATAACTAAGTCTAAACCTACGTAATGATCCCAAGTATTGTCGGACGCGCCCGCGCGGGAAAGCCTGGCTTAAATTTAGGTTCTGTGTACTCATCCACCATTTCGCTTTCGAAGTTCCAGTTTACTTGGCTTATATGCGGAGTGATGCCCACATTGACTGATACATTCGTCCTCCTGCTTCTCGACTCTCACGTAGAGAGGAGGTGATGTTGACCCGAATATGAATTAGCCACACGCGTCCGTCCCCTAGGCTAGAGTGGTGCATGGCGGTAGACGCGTCGTCAATCCAAATAAACAAAAAAAATCGTAGCCCGCCAGGTGCCCAAAGCTAGTAGATACTGCGCCGCCAAAGCCTTCCTGAAACTCTCGTATTTGGTTAGGTCAACTGGCGTTGGAATCTTGAAACCTTCCGTCGACAAGGCGGTGAGGAAACATTGTTAAAACATTATGCGCTGTCAAATGTTTTCATAGATTTTTGGACGAGAAAGACGTGTTAGGGTTGGTCTTTTGAACGTAGCTTTGCACGAGATTGTGATAAATACTGACGATTCATTGGTAATACAATAATAACAGTCTACACTGAGATCTTACAGCAAGAATCAAGCACACAGTGGTTCGAATATTCACTTGTTTCGAGGATATACTTGTCAAAAATAAACCATGGCTTTCTGGCATTGGCATTCTCGGTTGTTGAAATCCAGTATGGTTTGGTCCGCTGTCCCAAGTTTAAAGCTTCGCTCTGCTGTTCTGTAGGCATAACGCTGTTTTAATTCGACGATGACCATCACGACGTGAGAGCTTCCATTTCCTCCCCCTACCCGTTGCTGGTTCTGACAAGTATGGGAATTTCCTCCCCATATCCCCTAGACATGAGCTGAGCAATAATACATTACGGTTGAAGCAAACTTGAACCAAATCAACCAAACTATATTCCTCACGAAACTATCCTCCTGTGGCTGGTTCTGACCAGCACGGGCCTCTCCTTACAACATATGTCTGAAATTAAAACCACCGTGGCCATTACTGGATGGACCTCCGTCTGGGCCCGGGATAGAATTGACTCTGAGCATGGTTCTGCTGATCGTAAAAAGCGATTCAAGAAAGAAGTCCATCTCGCAATGATCAGCTAGTACGTCAGGGAGTATTTTGCGCCCCGAAACTATAGGCGAGCTCTGGCAATCGTAGTCGGGGACCTTGCCCCCTTCCCTTGACGACTTCCTCGACGACGACGACCAATTGACAACACAAACGACAAAAATGACAATGACAACCGCGACGTTAAATCTCCCCTTTCCTTCCCCTATTCGTGGCTGGTTCTGACCAACATGGGTCTATCCTCTAGTCTAGTGTGTTCACAACAAAAAAGGCAAATATGTGGCTATTTGTGATACAAGCAAGCCGTTTTGCACAAGTGATACACTTACAAATTGAAACATTTTGACCCGCAGCTCATGATGATTTGAGCATATGGGGGCGCATGGGGGGAATTTAAAAAAAAGGGGGGGTGAATTATTTTAAACAATTTGGAAGTCGATATGTACAATAAAGGTGTCATTTTCACATATTTTGAGGTCGACAAATTTAATGCTGATAATTTAAACTTTGTAAGAGCAACCATTTAGGCTCCAAGGGCGCCATATTGGAAAACGGCCCCCACATACACAATAGTTTCTAAAGCACGTTACTTGGCCTTCATTGGTATCAATTCTGACTAAATCGTACTCGCTGAACACGCCTGTGACTCTAGATTCGCGATAGGGCAATCAACATTCCCGGAATGCCGCCATTTTGAATATTACAGGTGTCCGAGATGTGGTCAAAGGGTCTAAGGGGTAATAAAATCATCAATGTTCATCAATGTTGGTTGTAAGAGACACTTACTCCGATCTTATGTAGCTCTTCTATTTGGCGCTTGTCTCTATTTCGACCAAAGCAGGAAAGTCCCAAGTATAATGGCAAGGGTGGTTCGTGCTGCTTATTGTGCCTCACAGTATCCCCTTTGGGCGTCCTATGTCGGAAATTGAGCATTATCAGTTGGCAAATCGTAAGCGCCGGGAGAGTTGCCCTACATTCGTTCTTAATGGTTGAACCATAGAGAACCATATTAATAATGGCAAGCAAGGCAGATGGGATGCAGTTCTCTTGACTCTTAGTATCAAATGTGCAGGCATTTGAGATTGTCTTTCTTATTTTACCAACAAATCGATGAAATGCGTCCTCTTCCTGGTCTTAGTTCTCTCTATCCAGGAAGTATTTCAGCATTGTTGGGCATGAGAAAATAGTCCTTACCAGATTTCTTACACTTTAGTTCTGGGAAATGGGACAAAATTTTAAGCCTCAGATTCGTAGTCTTTTCCTCTATGAGAGAAGCCTCGTCAACACCGCGCAGCTGCGACAGTTTGCGCCTGTACATAGCACGGAGATCGGCCATTCTGAATACGCACTGCTCTTCCATAGCGATTATTTTTCCGTTCATGCACATAAGTAGATCAGCGAATGCAAGCCCTTCGCAGATTATTGCATCTTGATCACCCTCAGAATTAGCACATTTCTGTCGGCATCGATTGTATAATTGCACTAAACATCAAGGATGATATTAAGCTTCCTGGGCTACCAGATCTCCATCAAGAATTAGCAGTGCTTGAAGTTGCGTGTCCCCCAAAACTTGTGCACAGTGTTTTACTTGCTCATAAATATTTTCAGTTTCACATCGACGAAGTTGGTTTCCCCGTTTAGCCGGCGCAGTACATAAAGCACGACTGGAGTAGTAGAACGCATAGTTCGCAGATTTCCTGGAGTCTTGTCATTAGGTGTGCAAGGTTCTCCTACTTGTGGTGGTATAGAATCTCTAGAGTCTTTTGCTTTAGACAAAGTTGTAATTAAAGCTTTAAACCTCTTTGGCTCAACGTAGGCCATAGCGCATGTTTTATGCCATAGTGCTGACTTTTCTCTTAGGTTGGCCTCTATACCATGGCCCTCATCCAATACGCTGACATTGAAACCACAAGGTAGTGTGAAATCATAGGCCAGGAGCTGGCCAAAGGCGGACGCTAGTGTAATATAACCTCTGTTTCGCATTGCGTGATTAGGATTTTTTGCTGAGCAGATTGTCTCACCACCACCTTTTTGGCAAATGCAACATTTGCTCCAAACAACGCGTGGAGGAAATGAGGCAAGAGCTGCAGGAGACAAGGTCTGCTGGATCTCCGCCTAGCGGAGGATCGTCTAACTCTCTAGGTTAGGTCGTCGCAGCAGCGAATTAGAAGCCATTCTGGGCCTAACTTTTTGTAACGCGTTATGGCCGACCATGTGTTATTCTTGACATGCTCTTTTAAAATTGTCTTTTTATAAGTATTAAATACGAAATATGCCGGGTTGTGCAGCAATTAATTGTACAGGACAATCTGATGAAGAATTTAGACTTATCGATCCACTGTTTCATCAAGAAGACGGGCGAAATGGCTCCAGTTTAAAAGACGGGACAACTGGACTGTCAACTTCTGATTTCAAGACTGAGGTTAGTTTTCTTTAAAAATACTTTGGCCTTACCCACCTAGGACCAGTTATTATTGTCTAGGCTATTGACCAGGCTTATTTAAATGTTTAGGTTTTTGCTCCCATGCCAATTGAAGGGCTAGGCCTAGGGCCTAGCCTAGGTCCCAACCTTAAGTATTTTGAGGTTACGTCGTAAGCCTAGGCCTTTGTGTAGGGGCCTAGGCCTATCCAATTATTCAATGCCTAGCCTAGGCCCTAGGGATTGGATACACAAAGGCCTAGGCTAGGTCTAGGCCCTACGCCAACCCAAAGCTAGGACTGATCTTAGTACACGCAAATGGGGCCTAGACCCAGGCGACGTAATTTTGTAATAGCTAGGCCTTATTTGATTTACAAAACAGTCCTAGGCCTAGCCCTAGGCCTAGGCTTAGTCCCCCTAGGCATAGGGCTAGGCCTAGGCTTAGGCTTGGCCCTACATAGAGTGCGTTCCGATAACTGCTGGCTCTACTGGGAGCACAGTAAACACCAGTGCTAGCCTGCGCGGTCAGTAGGCCTAGAAAACGGAATGGTTCCCAGTAAAAGCATCCAGCACAAACACTGCAGCTGTCAGAAAAATAATCGTGCAGTCAATTTTAAACATGATATTAATTAATTTAGGGTAAACTTGAAGAGAAATGAAAAGATTTCACGTTTATTCTCGGTTATGGATTTAACAAATAAATTATTCTCTTGGCGGAATATTTAAAGCCGTCATCTAGCCTAGGCCTAGTAGGCCTAAAAAAGTCATCGACCCATTAATTGCAAGCTATGAATTAAAAATAAGTGTAAGCTCGCAAATAAATATTCTTAGCACATTCCGAATTATTATTGTCATTTTTATTCCAGTGCAATATCAAATATCTCATTTTTCTGAACAAATAAAGCAATTTATTAACTTTGGAATCAAACTGACATTTCAACGCCGCCATGACACCAGCTGGTTTACTGGCGATACTGAGCGAGAAACCTCCAGCACTTCCAGTTACTGAAGGCGCTGGGCCAGCAATTTACGGGACGCTCAGCACACTGCTGACAGCAGTTAACGGAATGGGTCCAGTAAAGCTGGCAGTACGTCCAGCAGGTAAAGGAACGCACTCATAGATAGACTACTACTACTACTATACTAGAATACTAGATCTGCATATGATATGCCTTAAGTTAGGCTGTATAGGCCTAGGCTTATATTTTTTTGTCCGATTGTAGGCTGTAGGCCTAGGCCTAGCTGAATGTCACACTAAGGTACACCTTAAGACGGAGTGTAGACAATATGTTGGACATAAAAATTTGCTGTGTACATAAATCGTTCGTTGGGAGAGGCCAATCGCCTTTCCCATTTTTGGCAAAACTCCATTTCGGTTAAAATTCCTTTGTAGGTACTATTTGAAATAGAAACGTTAGGCCTTTGGTTTTGTGGTGTTGTTTTTTCACATCTAATGGTGTATTTTTTGAGTATTTCTGTGACAGAAATGAATGATGATTTTATTTTTTGACCCCCCCCCCCTAACCGTGCCGCTAACCGAATAAGTTCTGTGTTATTGTGTACCGTACATGGTATCGCTGATAAGGCTAACCGCTATGCTAACCGACTGTCAAATGATGCTTGTATATCTAGGCTTGTAAGATTTCATTTCATTTATTTTTTTCAGATAGGCCTGCAGCCTGGAGATTCTGAGACGTCCAACCTTCACACCCTGACCACAACTATTTCAAGATGAAGAAAACAGATACGCCTACAAAATGTCCAGGTTTGTACAGTTCTACGCTTTAGCACTAGGTGATCAATGATGCTTTATTAGCTCATGGGTCAACTTTCCATGTTACTGGGTACTGGGTAGTATAATAGGCCCACGGATATTCCTCTGTCTGAGCTCGGCACTCATCAGGTCACTGTAATGCGAGCCCTGATGCATGTTTTCAGCAATATGAGCTAAACGGTAGTGGGTTGAATTTGTCCAGCACAAGTTACAAAACTTTGTTATAAGTTGCGCACAAAAAATATTGCTTGCCTTCCACCTTGCTATAGTAGGGGTGGTACATGTAAACGTTAACCGATTTTCCCCTATTTATGTTGAAGGGTGCATCCCGCTGAACTGGATTTGCTCAAGAACCAAATCGTTGTTCATAGGCCTATATATGCATGAGCGGCAAAGTGGTCTTAAATTATGAAAAAGTAAATGCTCCTGTAGGCCCTACACTTACATTTTTAAATATAGCAATAGCAATAGCGATAGCACAATTATATGCACTACATAATTATTATGTCATTTCATGTCACGAGTTGACACTGGTTTCTAGGTGTAGGGCCTATTGTCCACTTGTTTAATTAATGTGCAGGTACTGGTAGGCTCTAGGCCCTAACAGCAAGAGTTACCTAAAATATGATATGGCCTAATCTTTCATGTTTTACCTTCTGTTATAGGTTCTCTCTCCAGATTGTGAATGGGAGGCCAGGCCTCCCAACTCTGGCGCAGTGAGCTTCTCCAACAGGATCGTACCCCTGCAACCGCGCCCCAGGTGCTAAACTTGCCCTATGCAGCCACCTATCAAGACGTCCACCACTGAAGCCACAGGCGTCACCCACCGCATCCTCCATCATCACAACAACACTGCCTCGCTTCCAACGTGGTCTACCAACTTAATGCCCTCAGTGTCCGGCAGAATATGTAGGCCTCACCTCAAACGAACTGAGAACCCGCATGACAGCTAGCCCCCCCCCCCCATCAAAGTGTTAAACCTGTGGCCCAGCATACTGTTGAACATTTACCTGTCTTTTAAAGAGTTTCATTACCATAATCATCAAGGCGCTTCCCGATGACTACAAGCAGTTGAAACTCAGAAACTGGGAACTGTCACCTCATACCACCAGATCCCGCCAGCTTCCTAACCTGACCAACACACAGCAAGCGTGCCCTCTGCGTAACTCTGGATGTGCCGCAAATGTTGATCCTTACTTTTTTGTGTCAGAAAATGAATATTTCTACTTAAATTTTTGTACCAACAGTACAGTAAAGCAGCAGGTAAAAAAAACATGAAATATTGGGTAATAAATTGCAAAAAGTTTATAAAATTTGAGTGAAATTTGAACATGCGACCCTCAGCCACTACTCCAAAGTGAGCGATAAATATTGCGAATTTTGACCACTACGCCCCTATATAAGTTGCAGGTTTGCACATAGGCCTACGTTAGTTAATAAAAGATTGTTGTTAATGTTTTCCTTATCTAGAAATTCTCTTTTAGTGCTAGAATAATTTATTTGTGTCATTTGGGACTGGTATTTGCTTGCACTTTTTATCATCTGGACAAACATCGCCAGAGACAATTCGGCCACTTTAGGATATTGTTCAGGAAGGATATGCTAATGTCTATCTGACAACATTTCCACATTTCACATTCATGTTTCCTACATAGGCCTAAGTTTGGCAAAGTAGGCCTACTATCAAGCAAGACATTCTCTCTATATGGCACATGTATTGCCAGTTCATTAAAAAATGGGTAATATGACAATTTACTCTGATGGACAACCACACTATCCTTCCTAAACAACCATCTAAAATTTTACAATCTTTAGGGTGAAAATATTGGTTCAAAAGTATTCCAGAATAAACCTTCGCATTCCGCATTGAAGCTTGATTTGACAGTGCATTCAATCAGCCTTATTGGGTCATTATGTTAAAATTTTAGCATTTATTGTACGAAATACTATTAGGATGTTTTACGTACTTTTTTATCACAAAAAATCCTGTTACTTAAATAAGATTATGAGCCCTGTAAAATTGCCATCACCATCTCATAATGTTAGGTGTAGTGTAGGCATGGCATAGGCCTACTGTAAAATCAATATTTTTTAAATTTGCAATCTGATAATAGTCCAGTCACAGACATCAATCATCCACATAATCACAAAAATAATTATGTAGGCCTACAATTAAAATAAATTATGTTGAAATGCATGTTTATTGATTATTTATTTGTTTTCAAAATACAGATGTATTTTTGTATTTCAAATACAAACTTGTCAATGTATTTTCATTTTGTATCTTGTATTTGAAAATACTGAGTTTTGAAGTATTTTGTATTTCAAATACAATTTGTTAAATATATCTCTGGTTATACCTGTATTATGTATGTCAAAGAGAATAAAGACTTAGCCCCTATCTACGTAAAATTATTAATTTGTATAAATATTTGTATATAGTACCTAGTCTAGGCCTACATTTTCTGTAGGCCTATCCTTTTGTTTAGGCCAAGAGTTTAACTTCTCATAGCTAGGCTTAACCATTTGAAGGCATGCTATTTCTTGTTATGTATTCATTAGCCAGCGGTTTAGCCGGTTCCCACACAAATACCGAAGTTAAGCAACGTTTGGGTGTGGTCACAGGGAGAGTGGGTGAATGCTCTGCCCTGAAACTCGCGTATTCACCTGGCTAGAGCAGATGGGGGGTTTGAGAGCTAGTGTAACAGCTTTGTTCTCCTCGACGTCTGCTCGGCGGTCCAGGTTAGTGGAAGAACCTATATGACTGTCAAGGTTACACCATCCTTTCGGATGGGACGTAAAGATGTTTGTCCCCTTTGTACTTGTCGAAAGGAGTAGGCTACGTGCCGGTACCGTGTTTACCCCCTACCTTTATGTTCATACTTCATCCTCATCTATCACCACTCATCGGCACTAGGGCCTATCAAATCAATTGTTATATGTATTATATTAATAAAGGTCCTGTCAATTTGCAGTTTGCAGGATACAAACCACTAACCACATCCATTGTCAATAATCTATTCAGTTTTTGTAGTAGGCCTACTGTATTATCATTGGTATTAATATTATGCAGCAATAAAGTAGGCTTATCCCAATCCTGCACCACACCATCCTTTTTTATGTTGGCTACGTTGGCTGAACCATATTTTATTGGATCTCTGGATATCATAACTCTGCCTACCATACTCTTAAGTGAAGAGGAAATTTTTGCCAAAAAGAAGGGGGGAAGACAGTATTTGGCCTATTATTCATAAATCATAAAAGTCCTGTCACTTAAATAAGATTATCAGCAAATATAGTGAGCCTTACTTATTAAGTAAGCCTGTTGAGTAACTTAATTGTTAATTTAAAAAAAAAATGCTAAGTTAAGATAAAAATGTTAAGTAGCCTACTTGCCACCATGTATAATACATATTTGCAAGGTATATGTAGAGCCTTATAATAAATAAATACAATTAAAACCTTACTTCCAAGTCTACTCCTTATTAAACACTATTATTATCACATTGTGTTGCTTTGGGTACAAGGCATGTTGGTAATAAATTATCAGAAACGGGCTTTTAGAAATAAAATTTTAAAATCATAAGAAAAATTGCTCATGGATATACATCACACTATAACATAGGGATTTGAAATTATTTTATTTTGTTAATTACTTTACAACAAATTACTAGCTTCATTATTATTGTGTTGTCAATTTTTTCTTATCTCGAATTTCACGCGATTCTTTTCTGCCTCTATATCGTTATTTTGTGATCAAGTTTTAGGGCGCGCTATAAGTAGATGTTCACTTTGCTTTTTAAAATTCCCTCTATTTCTCGTGTATAGGCCCAAAATGGCCGCTATACATTGTGGAACGGGTTGCGACGACCTAACCTAGTGGCCACACGAGCGAGTTAGACGAGCCTCCGCCAGGTGGCGGAGATGTAGTAGACCTTGGCAGGAGACACTACCGAAACTCTTTGCTTTCTTTTCGACATTACTGCAGGCGATATATATCTGTAGAAAATGATACATTTCACTTAGCCACATGCCAATCACCTTATGTGAGTGCAAAAACACAATAACTTAATGTTAATCTTAATCCAAATATCAATAGTTGTAGGGCCTACAGACTGATTGTCTGCCCCACAGTAGGAAAATAACAACACCACCCCGTACCATAAAAAATTATGCAATCGCACTTTAAGTGTTACTGGTGTGTTTCAGGGAGTATCATTTAGTGGAAATTAATACCAATCATGCCATATTTACACACAAAGAAGTTTAAACGTACTTGGGGGCTATATTACAATATGGCGCCGTTTAGGCCTAAATGGTAAGACCTACGAATTTGAAATGGTCCTCAATAAAAGTTTTGACCTCGAAATATCTGAAAATGACCCTTTAACCAAATTCCGCCAAGCATGCATAAATTTATGTTCAATTCAAAATCTGACCAAATCTCGGACACCTGTAATATTCAAAATGGCGGCATTCCTGGAATGTTGATTGCCCTATCGCGAATCTAGAGTCACAGGCGTGTTCAGCGAGTACGATTTAGTCAGAATTGATACCAATGAAGGCCAAGTAACGTGCTTTAGAAACTATTGTGTATGTGGGGGCCGTTTTCCAATATGGCGCCCTTGGAGCCTAAATGGTTGCTCTTACAAAGTTTAAATTATCAGCATTAAATTTGTCGACCTCAAAATATGTGAAAATGACACCCTTATTGTACATATGGACTTCCAAATTGTTTAAAATAATTCCCCCCCCCCTTTTTTTAAATACCCCCCACGCGCCCCCCACATGCTCAAATCATTATGAGCTGCGGGTCAAAATGTTTCAATTTTTAAGTGTAACACTTGTGCAAAACGGCTTGCTTGTATCACAAATAGCCTAGACCCTTTGACCCTTTGACCACATCTCGGACACCTGTAATATTCAAAATGGCGGCATTCCGGGAATGTTGATTGCCCTATCGCGAATCTAGAGTCACAGGCGTGTTCAGCGAGTACGATTTAGTCAGAATTGATACCAATAAAGGCCAAGTAACGTGCTTTAGAAACTATTGTGTATGTGGGGGCCGTTTTCCAATATGGCGCCCTTGGAGCCTAAATGGTTGATCTTACAAAGTTTAAATTATCTGCATTAAATTTGTCGACCTCAAAATATGTAAAAATGACACCCTGATTGTACATATCGACTTCCAAATTGTTTAAAATAATTCACCCCCCCTTTTTTTAAAATACCCCCCACGCGCCCCCCACATACTCAAATCATTATGAGCTGCGGGTCAAAATGTTTCAATTTTTAAGTGTAACACTTGTGCAAAACGGCTTGCTTGTATCACAAATAGCCACATAATTTTTTGAACACACCCCACTATACATCTCTTAGTTCTACTACCCCATATTGGAACTGTTCAGCGACGTAATTTATATCAGGGGCCCCCGGGCAAAAATATATGTGGTGACCTATTGGTGTCTTCAAACATTATTTACGGGTATTCGCTCCTTCATAAGTTAAAGGGGCTGAAAACCCCGACAATTATTTTTTACCACGTGATCTATAGCACAATACTACACTCAAATGACCGTTTAAAAAATCATATCTTGTAACTGTGATTTAACACGAATTTCTGAATTTTTTTTGTCCAGAAATTTGCGAAAATTAGTGTTTTTTGAAATTTCTTAAATCGGCTTTAACCTGCTTCTTTTTTGGTCCACATAGATACTAGAGCATAGTACCAATCTAAAATTCCCCTTTATAACATCGTGTCTTGAAACTGTGCCCAAATATACCCTCAAACATGCAAAATTATGCATTCCAAAATCACACCCCATCTTGGTAATCAGCATATTTTGACCGAACTACTTGCCCAAATTATAAAACAAAATATAGAGAATTTACAGAAAAGGCTTTAGAGTACGTCAATAATGGCCAATATTTTTTTTTATCAAAATCCTCCAAGGTCATGGGGCATAAATATCGTCCCCATGTTATTTCTTATGGAAGATTTTTGCCGATGGAACCTAGCTCTTAAAATATAATGTTTGACAATTTTTTTGGGAGGTCATGGTTGCCCCAATAATTTTTCTGTTAATTGCTAAATTCATTACTAATTATCCTGAATGAAATATATTTTTTGAGTATAGCGGTTAAATACCCTTTTAAGAATTCATGATTCTCTAAATTAATGTCGGGGGAGCCGTTGAGCTCTTCTATCACTTATGACCTTACGGTTGACGCACCCTGAATCCAAATTAATAACCCAATGAAAATGTACTAGGAAAACGCTTAAGTCCCGCCGCGTTGTTGGATGAGCGTATATGGTGCATTGAGATGCCATGAGTTACGCGGATTTTCTGTTACTTCTGTGAAAAAATCATAATTTAGTCGAAGATTTTTTTTAATTAAATTAAATTAAATAAAAAACGAACTTAATTCTTATTATTAAATCAAACAAAATAAAAAATTAACATAATTTTTTTAAGTAATCGTAATTTTTTAAAACGAAAAAAATCGTAAAATTGCAATTTGTATAAGAAATAATTATTCGATTGCGCTCAAATTTAACACGAATATATTAATTCATGAAATAAAGGTTCTGTGAAAAAATCATTACAATAAGATAAAGCATGTAGGTGTTATAAGTCAAAGAATTGTTTTAGAAAAGAAAAACCCGTAAAATTTTGATTTTCATGAGAAATAATTTTTCGATTACGCTAAAATTTCACACGAATATTTAAATTCATAAAATTAAGGTTCTGTGAAAAAATCATTACAATCGGATAAAGCATGTAGGTGTTATACGTCGAAGAAATTTTTTTAAAATCGAAAAAAATCGTAAAATTGCGTTTTTTATGAGAAAAAATTTCCCGATTGCGCTCAAAAACGTGGCAGTTCTAAGTTCAGAGATTTCGAGGGTCTCCAGAAAATTTCATCGCAATGGGAGTATCGGTTTAGCCGGAATCGTGTTAACAAACTCACAAAAATACAAAAAAAAGAAAAAAAAAAAAACATTCCGGATTTTTTTCTCCAGTGTAGTGAAATGGAATCTTCGCTTCGCTCGCTACGCTCGCTGCGCTCATCCAAAAATTATTTTTTTAAATTTATTATCACAAGCGTAATGTCTTAAAGGGGTATTTAACCGCTAAACTCAAAAAATATATTTCATTCAGGCTGACAAGTAATAAATTTAGCAATTTACAGAAAAATTATTGGGGACACCATGACCTCCCAAAAAATTGTCAAACATGACATTTTTCGAGCTAGGTCCCATCGGCAAAAATCTCCCATAAGAAATAACATAGGGACGATCTTTATGCCCCGTGACCTAGGAAGATTTTAATTCATAAAATATTGGCCTTTATTAACCTCTACAGCCTTTTCTGTAAATCCTCTATATTGTTGTTTTGTAATTTGGGCAAGTAGTTCGGTTAAAATATGCTGATTGCCAAGATAGAGTGTGATTTTGGAATGCATATTTTTGCGTGTTTGAAGGTATATTTGGCCACAGTTTCAAGACACGATGTTATAAAGGGGCATTTTAGATTGGTACTATGCTCTAGTATCTATGTGGACCCAAAGAGAAGCAAGTTATAGCCGATTTAGGAAATATACCAAAACACCAATTTTCGCCAATTTCTGGATGGAAAAAATCAAAAAATTTGTGTTAAATCA
This sequence comes from Sweltsa coloradensis, assembly GCA_024449915.1. Classification (NCBI taxonomy): domain Eukaryota; kingdom Metazoa; phylum Arthropoda; class Insecta; order Plecoptera; family Chloroperlidae; genus Sweltsa; species Sweltsa coloradensis. The sequence continues at coordinate 17,376 of JAMZAV010003003.1, forward strand.
CAGTAACAAGATATATTTTTTTAAACGGTCTTTTAAGTGTAGTATTGTGCCATAGATCACGTGGTAAAAAATAATTTTTGGGGTTTTAAGCCCCTTTAAGCACGTGTTCTTTAACATTCGTTAGTGATGCCTGGTATTGGTTGTTCATTATGAAGAACTTCTATCATATGATAACGGCGACAAACTTTCCAATTTCTATCCAAATAATCTTTTTAAAACAAACTTTAATTAATTTCATACCATTTCTTTCTTTTTTTTTATTTTCTTTACATACATAATTTTTATTTTGCATTATTTTTTTTCATCTTCAATTTATTTTTTATTTATACCCTTAAAAAACCCAATCTAATCATCAAACATACCTCTTAACTCTTCTAATTTCTTTCTTCACGGCGGGAAATATGACCTAACCGGTTAAAACGCCCTATTTTTCTTAGGGCGTCGTCGTCGATTGTTGTGATTGCAAATTATATTTTTTGTGATCTTTGTTTAAATATTCGATTATTTAAATTGTAAAAATTTTCAAAATGCAGGTGTATGTGTGAAAGTTGGGTTTAATTAAAGCTTCTATAAAAGACCCTTTTGGCCCGGAAAAAATATTAAAACGAAACTAAAAACTTATGACCGGGGTCCCCTACTTACTTAAAAACAAATTTTTGGGGCGAACTTCCTCCCCACATCAGGTTGATGCCAACGGTTCACCCCGGGGATTGCTCCCTTATCTCCGCCTTGAGTCGTGCTGCTAGATCGACCTCTCGATTTTCCCCTTTTAAATGGTCAAAACCCACATGGCCTCTTTCAAACTTGGTTGGCTTTTGATCACTCACACATCGCTCCTGCTCCCCCCATTTTTTTCCCCTCCCCGCAATGCTTTTTTCCCCTCCTCCCACTTGAAATTCGTGCATATTCTGGGACTGTTAAACCCAAATAGGACTACTCGTAATCTACTTGATTTTTCCTATACGTACATTCACGGTCTACCTGTTTCGCCCCAACACCCTATTTTCATTGACATGGTATTTGTATATAACATGTTTTTGAACTCGACTGTTTCCCCCGGGCTTTACTTTACCCAACTGAGAACGAAAAGGTTAGGAAACGGAACCAGACGGATGTTGAATTTGCTGTGATCCCCTGAATCTTTCAGAGAACCCCGGAACTACTCTCCCACTATTTTTTTCAGGGGTTTAAGGGTTTTCGCCCTTTTCTCCTTTTTTTCCCCAAAAGGGTTCTTATTCAAAATTCTCTCAAAAGTTTCTCTGGGTATTTTTTGTACACAAAGGCATCCAACAGAGAATTCTTCTCCTCTTCAAAAGATTTCGCATGGGAACAATGCGTATATGCCCTTTCCCCACCAAATTTAAAACCACGCCCTTTTTAAAACATGCAGGGGGTTTTTCCCAATTCAAATGAGATAAGTGATGTGTGATTGGCTTCCTGTACACCGAAGTACCAAACCCCGCCCGTGTTCTCCTGTTTCTTTACAAACACTCTAAAAACCGAAATGAGTCACAACTTATACTTCTAAAGTGAACTTTATGTAAGGGGACTGTGATTTAAAGATGATGAAACTTTTTCAACTCCTTGACCGGTGGGGCCATACTACATAGTTGGGGCCCACCTACCTCAGCATATCTTGGCTTAAAGGGGCATGACCTAAGTGCTCTGGATTCGAAATGTTCCCTGCAGATATTTGCTAACACCGGGGGGAGATTAATTAAACTTTACCAAAACGTAAACCCCCGCATTGGGGAACTTTGCTGCATGAGGAATATATATTTTTTTCTCTGGGGACACCCCCATATACTCGCTATCCATTAAATACCCTCGGGCCCCCGGGGTTGAATAGGGCCCAAGCATACTCTGCTAAAAGTAAAAAAGCGAGAAAAAAGAAAAAAAACCATCTTTCAAGGGCGCTAGTAAGAAACTAATCGAACTCTGGCAGTCGTCGACGAGATACTGACGCTTTCTCTCAGTGACGACCCCAAAACGTAAAACCCGCCTTTCCTCCCCTCTACCCGTGACGCAGGTTTCTGCCAGCACGGGTTCTTTTCTCACGACTCCCTTTGGTAGGTGCTCATAGTGACCTTCATGTTTACGGGGCACCTGAAAAACCCAAAAAAACAAAGCCCAAAACTGCAATTGCTCTGGGTATTTTTTGACCACTTTGGACTTCATCCCGTCTGGGGCCCGGGGTAGAAAATTTGGCCCAAGAATTTCCGTTAATCTTAAAAGGCGATTAATGAGAAAAAGTCCCCAAAACCCTTTCACACATCAGCTAGTACAGAGGGAAGAATTACTTCTTAAAAATCTTGAGGCGAGCTCTGGGAGTCGCGTCGGAGAACCCATCCCCTTTTTTTTCACGACCTCTCCACGATGACGACAATGAAACACCCGATGGCAAAAAAGATGACGACGGCGACGTGAGAAACCGCGTTCCCCCAAACCCCCCCCCGTGGCTGGGTTTTTAACTAAACAGGCCCCCCAACCACATATCCCCTTTGCAAAAAGTGGTACATTATGACCTTACGGTGGACGCGCCCTTAATCCCAAATTAAACAAACAACTTCATTCCCATATCCCCATGCTAAAAGTAACCAAATTTTTAACCTAACAGTTAAACCCCCGCTCTTACATTTATTTAAAATATTTTCCCTTTCCCCCCACTACCTCGATGTCAAAAGTATACGGCAACGACGTTACTTAAATATAAAAACAACAAAAGAACTTTAATTTTTTAAACTCACGATATCTAAATGCAAGCGCGATATAACCTTCCCCGGTTGAAGCGCCCAATTTTCTCTTTCGTACTCTTTTAAAATTAAGTTCATCCTTTTGCGTGTAATTAACAGCCTAATGGACGAAAAGTACAAGATTTTAAAATTATTTGTACCAAGTGAACTTTGCAGATGTAGTTGTAGAGTGCAGTTGTAAAGACCTCCGGGTGTTTACTCTGATATGGTAATGTCTTAATAAAGGAAATTATATTTCTTACTGGGTTAACCCCCATGACGTAACAAGGGGACTTCATTTCCACTTTTCTACTGGTCGCCGGGGTAGAATTCGGCCCACAGCATCGCTCTGCTAACCATAAAGGGCGGAAAAATAGAAAAAGTCCATCTCGCAAACATAATCTAGTTACGAAGGTAATACTGATAATAGAGGCGAGCTCTGGCAATCGTCGTCGGGGATATCACCACATTCCCCTGACGACCTCCGTCCAGGCCTGGGGTAGAATTTGGCCCAGGGCATGGCTCTGCTTATCGTAAAGGGCGGGAAAATAGAAAAAGACCATCTCGCATACATAATCTAGTTACGAAGGAAATACTGATACTAGAGGCGAGCTCTGGCAATCGTCGTCGGGGATATCACCACATTTCCCCTGACGACCTCCGTCTGAGCCCGCGGTAGAATTTGACCCAGGGCACGGCTCTGCTAATCGTAAAAGGCACCCCTACCCGTGTCTGGTTCTGACCAGCATGGACTACTCCCCCATACACTCACACGTTATCAATTCTTGTCATAATTTTGGTACAAGACACACAATTGTCTATAAGGCTATTGTACCGCCTCTGGCCGATAATTTGAAAGTCGAAGAAACATGTCTGAAAAGTTTGCTGAATGAAAGAAGGCCTTTAAAATAACAGAAAAAAAATTGTGAATTTTTTTTGGCGGGACATAACCTCACTTTTGGAAATTATATTTAGATTTTTGGACAAAAGTGTGATATACAAGACTAGTTCAAAATAGAATTTTGAGATCTGTTTTCTGGATATAGTTTCTAAACACCCCTTTGTACCGTTTTTTAACAAAAAATTCGTACACCCAACTGTTATTTTCAAAAACTATTTGAGCTATAGTCAAGTTGTAGCTAGGGGTGTTTTTGAAACTATATCCAGAAACCGATTCTCAAAATTCTATTTTGAACTAGTCTTGTATATCACACTTTTGTCCAAAAATCTAAATATAATTTTCAAAGTGAGGTTATGTCCCGCCAAAAAAAATTCACAATTTTTTTTCTGTTATTTTAAAGGCCTTCTTTCATTCAGCAAACTTTTTGAGACATGTTTCTTTGACTTTCAAATTATCGGTCAGAGGTGGTACAATAGCCTTAAGAACCGCCCGTTCTGTACCCGGGGTAGAATTAAACCAGAGCATGGCTCTGCTTATCGTACAAGGCGATCCCAGAGAAAATGTCCACCTCGCAAGCATCGATCTAAAAGGGGAGTATATTACCCCCCCAAAACTAAGGCGAGCTCGGGCAATAGTCGTGGGGGAACCTCTCCCTCCCTGAAGACCCCCCGCGACGATGACAATGCCCAAAACAAAAAGAGAAAAAAGAATGCGCCGCGACGTGAGAAACCCTCTCTTCCTCCCCCTTACCCGTGGCTGGTTTTTCTGACTAGCAGGGCCCCCCCCCCCCCCCCCCCTTAGGCTAGGTGGTGCATTATGACCTAACGGTTGACCCCTTAATCCAAAATAAAAAAAAATAACGGTTAACGCGTTTTAAACCCAAATAAACAAAAAAAAACGCTTTTAAAATAAAACTAACTCTCAAGGTTATTTTATAGATTTTTAAAGGGGTACCTGGGCACGTGGGATAGGAGGAAAACCCTGTTCGGGGGGCCTAAGGAAGCTTCTAACGTCGCGAAAGTTGATTTTTTAATTGACTAATTTTCAGATGGATTAGCAACGATTTTTTGTTTGCGCAAGCATGTTTGGGATGTGGGGGCAAAAAAAACAATTGCAAAGTGTGATGCTCACACACTTATCAAAATTTGTCCTTCTTCTTCCAACTCTCACGTAAGAAGGGTGGTATTGTTTTCATAATTGAATAGGCCACATACTCTAAACCCCAAAGGATAAACCAAAAAAAAAAAATTTTTCCCACTATGACACATTTGTGATGAACCTTTTTTCCTACCCCACACATATCCACCAAAATGTACCAAATTGATGCCTTCCCGCGCACGCAATGTATTTTCTCCCAATCATATTGTGAAGAAATTCTATCTTTAAAAAGACCCCACATTTTTTCTTAGTTTTTTTCATCCAAAGCATCTCTTTTTGCAAAATTTTATTCACATCAACCATTTTTTTTATTTCTTTATTTCCATTCACATAAATTGCTATTTTTTGCTATTACTTTATAACTATCATCACTTTATTTCTTTTACTATTACATTAAGAACAATCTTTTCATCAAACACACTTTAACTCATCTCAACATTGTCAATATCACGTCGGCGCAATATGACCTAACCGGGTTAAGGCCCTAGTTTTTCACGTCGTTGTGGAAATCTTAATTTTCTATGTTCAGCTACCAATGCAGAAAGTTAATAGTTTGATTCCCGTAGTAGGTAGGAGTTTTAACTTTAACTGGGCGTTAGTCCATCAGTTCCTAGCATTTGATTGAGTAAACGGTATTGCAGGGTTTCATGGGTTGGCCTATTTCATCTCATTTTTTCTAAGGTTAAGAACTTAGATTGTATTTTAGCTTATAACCAAGACTCAAAGATTATAACTTGAAAAAATGTTGTTATCAGATCTTTTCTGAATATATTGTACTTAAAATAATTTGTCGTGGGAAGCCTGCCCAGGGTGCAATGCAAGTCCGTGCAGGTGTCTAACTAGGTATATTGGGGTTGGGACAATTTGTGAAGGGATATCCTAGACTTGTGTCAAAGGACTCAATCCCTTGCAAATGTTTGTCAGGATTACCGGTCTCGACGGGATATGAACCCGGAACCTCCCGAAACAGAGTCACGCGTGTACACTTGAATGTCACAGAATGTCTACTAACGCTCGCAATTTGATATTTCCAACTCTTAATACAAAAAACGTATAGAAAATTATGATAACGGCGACAAACTTTCTCAATTTCTCATTCAAAGTATTTTTTTAACATAATTTGATTCACTCATTTCCTTTATTTATTTTTTCCTTTCACATAAATAATTTTAGTTTTGCATCTAACTATCATCATCGCCATCATTTTCTTTTCTTAGTTATACATTTAGAAAACAATATACTCATCAAACACACCAATGACCATATCATTAACTCTCAATATTCCAGGCGGCGCAATCGACCTAACCGGTTGAAGCGCCCTTGTTTCTCACGTCGTCATATGATTTCCTCATATATCTCATTATGAATACACCGGTTCTCGATAGATCACCGAAGTTAAGCAACATCGGGCGTGGTCGGTACTTGAGTGGGTGACCTATATGGGAACACCACGTGCTGTTAGCAAAGGGGGTGAAGCAGATCGTCAAAGTGTGCCCCCGATTAAAAACGATCTTGCATTGTCACCCTTAGCCGTTCTGCGGAGAGCAAAGTTCATTACATGTTTCTGGTGTTGAATAAAAATAATCAATAAAAAACAATTCAGTATAGGCCTACAGTGGTATACAGTAACCTAACTGTTTGCCTAACTCACGGATATCTTTTAACCATAGAAAAGGTTATTCTTATATGTGACACATGTAATATACCTTGAACCGTTCATCATATGCTAGCAGAATGTACCAAATATGATGCCTTTCTCATGCAATTTGATCTCTCCCAATCATATGAAGAACTTCTATCATATGATAAGGGCGACAAACTTTCTAAATTTCTTATCCATATTAATCTATTTAACAAAATTTATTTCACATCATACACATTTCTTTCTTTTCTTTCTTTTCATTCACATTCTTAACCCCGTCTGGGCCCGGGGTAGAATTGGCCCAGAGCATGGCTCTGCTAATCGTAAAAGGCGATTCAAGAGAAAAAGTCCACCTCGCAAACATCAGCTAGAAAGAGCGGAATATATAATCCCCGAAACTAGAGGCGAGCTCTGGCAATCGTCGTCGGGGACCTTGCCCCCTTCCCTTGACGACCCCCCGGCGACGATGACAATGACACAACGAACGATGAAAAAGACGATGACGACCACGACGTGAGAAACCCCCCTTCCTCCCCTTACCCGTGGCTGGTTCTGACCAGCATGGGCCCCTCCTCCCCCCCCCCCCTAGGCTAGAGTGGGCATTATGACCTAACGGTTGACGCGTCCTTAATCCAAATAAAAAAAAAAAAAAAAAAAAACATGGCTCTGCTATTCGTGGGCGATAGGTCATTCTCGTGAACATCAGCTTGTGTGTTGGGGAGTATATTATAATATTACTCTCCGAAACAAGTGGCGAGCTCTGGCAATCGGCGTCGGGGACTTAGCCCGTTTCCCTTGACGACCTCCCCGACGATGACAATAAAGTCAAAACGAACGATGACAAAGAAGATGAAGGCCGCGACTTCAGAAACCCCCTTTCCTTCCCAACCCCAGGGCTAGTACTGATCATAGAACATTCCTCCCATTATGAGTATGATCTAACGGTTGACGCGCCCTAAATCCAAACACCAAAACATATGAAAAATGTAAATTTATATAACCTTCTATAAGATATTAACAAACTCACACCACACATTTATTACCTTACAATAAAACTGCTGCTCAGTATGACCTCACGGCGCCTTGATCATCTAGTCCGTAGTACTTAGCACGTGTATGCGTGGTTCACCATTCAATGTTAAGATTGTATTAATAACTGCCGTTCTGTTGGTATATAACTGTCTTGTTGGAAATTAAAATATACCTATACTCGCCTCTGGCTGGGTCCGCAGCACACAACATAGTTTTTAAATTAATCATTTAATGCAATTTCTTTAACTAAGTTAAATTCACATTTAACATAATTTATTTTGCAATTAACAGAGAACGTCCACCTCGCAAACATCATCTATAGTACGAAGGGTAATACATTTCTCCCCGAAACAAGATGCGAACTCTGGCAATCGTCGTCGGTGACACCTCCTCCTTCCCGACGAAGATGAAAATTACACCACAAACGGAGACAAACCCGATGACTATTGCGACGTGAGACCCCCTAGTTTCCTCCCCCTACCCGTGGCTGGTCCTGATAAGCATGACCTCTTCTCTCCGTATCCCTTAGGCACATTATGACCTGAAGGTTGACGCGCCCTTAATCCAAATAGACAAAATAAAAATTCTTCATTAATTTAGAAAACAATATTATTATCAATTACATCACAAACTCATATCATTAACCTCCAATGTCACAGGCGGCGCAATATGACCTAACCGGTTGAAGCGCCCTAGTTTCTCTCACGCCGTGTTAAGACTGCACTCATTAGCTGGTATGAGGGGAGAATACTACCGTCCGAAACTAGAGGCGAGCTCTGACCATAGTGTTCGGGTAAACTCCCCTTTCCCATGACGACTTTTCAGACGACTATGACAGTGACTCAACGATCGATGACAAAAGACGATGACGACCGCGAAGTGAGTACCCCTTTCCTCCTTCTACACGAAACTGGTTTGAACAGCGTGGGTCCCTTCTTCCCATATCCCCTAGGCTGGAGTGGTGCATTATGACCTAACGGTTGACGCGGCCTTAATTTAAAATAAACAATAAAACACATGTCACATGTCATTGCTATTTATTGCCATTAAAATAAATAATTTTTCTTTTGCTATTACTATCATAACCATATTTTTATTTATTTCCTTCTTTCTTTCGTTGTTCTTGTGGTTAGCTTCTCTGATTCTAGTGCAGAAGGTCCAGGGTTTGATTCCAGCTGTGGCAGAAGAATTTTAACTTCTGATTTCGAAATAAATCCATCAGTTAATTATTGGCTTAGGAATTTGTAAACGGTTACATTGGAGTCGTCCTGGCAAATAGGCACATACTAAATTTAAGGTTGATCGGAATCGGCTTCGTTGATTCTGTCGTTGATCCGCGGGTGATACAGACGAAGATACCAAGATGTGGGGGAACAACCAACCCCTGCCCTCCTTGTAACCTCCCTTTCCCTCTGTCCTTTGCCTGAGCCCGGCCCTGATTTCGCCACAGACCACAGGCCCCCCCCACCCGACCCCGGCCATGATTCCACCCCGGCCCCTTGCCCCCGGCCACCTACTCCCTTGTCCTCCTCTTGCTTGTGGCTGCTTCTGACCAGCACAAGCCTGTCCACACCGCGTCTCCCCGCGTCACCCCTTATCTTCCTCCCCTTTGGAAAATATATAGTTATAAACTAACTTATAATGTACAATATTACAAGAAGCGCAATATGACCTAACGGTTGACGCGCCCTTAAACCTAATAAGCATCAAACATCACTGATTGCTATATTATTTCCTTTTAAAAAATATCGGTCTTTGGTTGGTTATCGGTCACTCGTTGATTGCGTCGGGGCTTCAGAGAACGCGCGTCGCCTACTCGCAAACACCAGCTTGTAGGTTAGTATATTACTCACCGACACACAGTCTTCTTCTTATTGCTAAATAGCCCTGGGGCTATTACGTCTTTGTTACCACCACGAGCTGGAGCTCTTTATAGGATCATCTGATGTTTAAGTATGTTTTTATGTTTTATTGGTCTTTACTTTGTTGGGTGGAAAAAAAAGGATTGTAGCACATAGTGCTGTGTCATGATTTTTATAAGGGATGTCATGAATATAATGGGAGGTCATTGGACACTTTTTATTAAGACATATAAACGTTGGAAGGAATAAGGATTGAAAAGGTTAATTAATAACGTAACTAGGCAATGCCTATCAGTCTTCTTGAGTTCAGCTTACTGATCTAGTGAGGATAGGGCCATTTTAGGCCTTTTGTACTTATAGGCCTGGTTGGGGTCGTAATTGCCTAAACCACTAATGAGGGGATTTCCGCTCTGGTCAACTTTGTGATAAAAAGATGTAGTTAGTTTTAACATAAATTTCCCAAGAGAAACTTCTCCTACCCATTGGTGAATGTCCACATTGCGAACGTACCAGGGCGAGCCCGTGGCCATTCGCAATGCGCGATTCTGAACCCTCTGGAGCTTGTCAATAGATGATTTACATTCAGTTGCCCACACAGGTGCGGCAATCTAAGAAAAGGTCTGATTGATGACTTATATAATAGTACCGTGTTAGCAATTGAGAGACCGTTTTTTGCCTTTAGTAGGCAATGCAGCAACCCTACCTCTGCGATGCCTTGCTGGCTACGCTGTCAATGTGTTTACCCCACGTGAGCTGCTCATCTAGTATGGCCCCCAGATACTTGGCATATTTGCTGGTTGGGATATCCTCCCCAAATAATTCTAGACTATCATGGTTGACATACTTGGCTGATCTTCGTCTTGTAAATAGGACAGAGTCACTTTTGGTGACGTTTACTTTAATTCGCCATAGCTCAAACCATGCTTTCAGGGCATTTATGGCCTTTTGTAGTAGGTCGAAGGCTCTAGAAGCATTCCACGATCTAGCAATTACTGCCGTGTCGTCTGCATAGATGGCATAGTGGACCCCATCTACTTTAGGCATGTCATTGATAAAAATAGTAAATAACACCGGTCCCAGGATAGCAACAAACAAACAACCAATTCAATGTTTTAACATAAAATATCACTCGCCGCGCAATATGGCCTAGTTCCTGTTTCGTCATCTTAGATCATTGCAGTCATTTGTACGTTCTCCACAGAAAGGAACTTTGAAAAGATTAGTAACTTTTGCCTAAAAATGAACTTATCCAGTTCCCGTTTCTCAATAGGAACTTATAGTTATTTTCCTGCGAAGCCTGCCCAGGGTGCAATGCTGCCCTTGCAGGTGTCTAACTAGATAGAAGTTTTGGAGTTAGGATTGTGTAAGGGTGTCCAGGGTGCAATGCAGCCCTTGCAGGTGTCTAACTAGATAGAAGTTTTGGAGTTAGGATTGTGTAAGGGTGTCCAAAGGATTATTGAGGGGACTCAATCCTCTGCATTTGCATAAACGACTATGGAAAACCTTGCAAATATCTTCATTTATGATTGCCGGTCTCGACTGGATTTAAATAAATAAATAAATTGTATTTAGAGTCTACCCACTCAGTTATATAACTGATTATCAGTGGGGGACTTTAAATTTGAAACCAGGACCTTCAGAAACAAAGTCTCTCCACTAAACTAGAAACAATACTGTCGGTTATGTTAGCAGAATGTCTACTAACGCACTTAATTTGATCTCTTTCACTCCAAAAACGTAGAACGTGATAATCATAATTATTATAATAATGGCGAAAGACTTGATCCATTTCTCATTCAGAGTAATAAAAAATATTAGCATCAAACACACCATAAACTCATTTGATTAACTTACAATATCTCAGGTGGCGCAATATGACCCAACCGGTTGAAGCGCCCTTGTTTCTCGCGTCGTCGTTGATACAGGTCCTTATATGGTTTCTGGGTAGAATTGGCCCAGAGCATGGCTCTGCTAATCGTAAAAGGCGATTCAAGCGAAAAAGTCCACCTCGCAAACATCAGCTAGAAAGAGCGGAGTATCTTACACCCCGAACTAGAGGCGAGCTCTGGCAATCGTCGTCGGGGACCTTGCCTCCTTCCCTTGACGACCCCCCGGCGACGATGACAATGACACAACGAACGATGACAAAGACGATGACGACCGCGACGTGAGAAACCCCCTTCCACCCCCTACCCGTGGCTGGTTCTGACCAGCATGGGCCCCTCCCCCCCCCCCCCTAGGTTAGAGTGGTGCATTATGACCTAACGGTTGACGCGTCCTTAATCCAAATTATCCAAAATGCGTTTATTTTCAAACTTATGAACAGAGACAATTCTCAACAGGAACTTATAGCTATAGTTATTTTCGTGCGAAGTCTGCCCAGGGTGCAATGCAGCCCTTGCAGGTGTCTAACTAGATAGAAGTTTTGGAGTTAGGATTGTGTAAGGGTGCCCAGGGTGCAATGCTGCCCTTGCAGGTGTCTAACTAGATAGAAGTTTTGGAGTTAGGATTGTGTAAGGGTGCCCAGGGTGCAATGCATGCCCTTGCAGGTGTCTAACTAGATAGAAGTTTTGGAGTTAGGATTGTGTAAGGGTGTCCAGGGTGCAATGCTGCCCTTGCAGGTGTCTTGCTAGATAGAAGTTTTGGAGTTAGGATAATTGTGTAAGGGTGTCCAAGAGAAATTTCTTTTTTTTTCCTTTTTTCCTTTTTTCTTTTCTTTTCTTTTCTTTTCTTTCTCCACCCTTTTTTATATTTGATTCATTCATTAAATGCATATAATTTTTTTTTATTTGTTACCAAAATTGTTGTGTTTAAATGCATTGTTGTTGTAATGCTACTATTTCAAATATTTACGAAAATGTAATTTATTGTTGTTTCTGCATCTATGTAATTAGATTTATTTAGTTGTCCTCCTTCGTAAATCAGTTTTTATAACTGAATAGGATAGACGTTAAATAAATAATAAATAAATTAATTAATTAAGAGGATTCAATCCTCTGCATTCGAATTAACGACTGTGGAAAACATTGCAAATATCTTCAGTCATGATTGCCGGTCCAACTTGATTTTTAATCAGGACTCCCAGAAACAAAGTCACTCCTCTAAACTAGAAACAATACTGTCGGTGATGTTAGCAGAATGTCTACATACGCAGTCAATTTGATCTCTACCACTCCAAAAACGTAGAACGTATATCATAATTATTATAATAATGGCGAAAGACTTGATCCATTTCTCATTTAAAGTAATAACAAATATTTGAATCAAACACTCCGTAAACTCATTTAATTAACTTACAATATCTCAGGTAGCGCAGTACGACCCAAACGGTTGAAGCGCCCTTGTTTCTCGCGTCGTCGTTTTAAATAGGTCCTTATATATTGTTTCTGGGTTGAGTTTGCCTTTAGCATGGATCTGATAATCGTAAAAGGCGATTCAAGAGAATAAGTCCACCTCGCAAACATAAGCAAGTAAGAAGGGTACCGGTAGTATATTACTCCCCGAATCTAGAGGCGAGTTCTGGCAATCGTCGTCGGGGACCTTGCCCCTTTCCCTTGACGACCCCTCGACGACGATGACAACTGACACAACGAACAATGACCAAGACGATGACGACCGTGACGTGAGAAACCCCCTTCCTCCCCTTACCCGTGGCTGGTACTGACCAGCATGGCCCCACCTCCCCATATCCTCTATGTTAGAGTGGTGCGAAATGACTTTACGGTTGACGCGTCCTTAATCCAAATAAACCAAACTTAATCACTATCATTTTCCTTTTTTCATAAACTAAGCAAACAATTTAATCATCAGACACACCATACTCCGATTTCAAAAACTAACAGTGTCACAGGTAATGCAATGTAACCTAACCGGTAAAAGCGCTCAAGTTTCTCACGTCGTCATATATGGAAGATTATTTGGTCTGTCCTCCCCACATCCCTTAGTTTACAGTGACTTACACTTACCTAACGGTTAGCGTGATATAAAACCATACAAAAAAAGGTAAAACGTATCTTCCTCTTAATTTGTGAGGGCTGTTAGCACCAAAGTAGTGCAAAATGTGAAACTACTTTTTCCTTTAGCACACTGACTCAAAAAAAATTTCTTTCACGTGGGTGATGGATCTTTGTCGGATCCCTTAAAGTACACCCTCCAGGGTTGACCAACATTTTGTACGGTAAGATTAATATGGTGATGTTGTTAAATGAGAAATTATATTTTGTTTTACGTTGAATACTGAGAAATATGTCCCCTATAATCTGTCAAAAAGATATGAAGTTCACTTTAAAAACATTTTCCTCCAGCGGTGATCAAAGGGTTTCCTTTATTGCGTTTTTGATAACGCAAAAAGTGATAATAATTTTAAAATTTGCATTTCAACCCCATCTGGGCCCGGCATAGAATTGGCCCAGAGCATGGCCGTGCTAATCGTAAAAGCGATTCAAGAGAGAAAGTCCACCTCGCAAACATCAGCTAGTAAGAGCGGGGTATCATACTCCCCAAACTAGAGGCGAGCTCTGGCAATCGTCGTCGGGGACCTTGCCCCCTTCCCTCGACGACCCCCCGGCGACGATGACAATGACACAACGAACGATGAAAAAGACGATGACGACCGCGAAGTGAGAAACCCCCCTTCCTCCCCTTACCCGTGGCTGGTTCTGACCAGCATGGGCCCCTCCTCCCCCCCCCCCTTAGGCTAGAGTGGTGCATTATGACCTAACGGTTGACGCGTCCTTAATCCAAATAAACTAAATCTGGCAACCGTCGTCGGGGACCTTGCCCCCTTCCCTTGACGACCCCCCGGCGACGATGACAATGACACAACGAACGATGACAAAGACGATGACGACCGCGACGTGAGAAACCCCCCTTCCTCCCCTTACCCGTGGCTGGTTCTGACCAGCATGGGCCCCTCCTCTCAACCCCCCTTATTCTAGAGTGGTGCATTATGACCTAACGGTTGACGCGTCCTTAATCCAGAAAAAAAAAATCAAAGTTAGTATGATAATAACAAACAAAAAAACATGAATTTTAAATTATTAACAGTATGACAGGCGTAGAAATATGATCTACATGGTTAAAACGCCCAAGTTTCTCACATCGTAGTATACACCTTCTCGCAAACTTCATCTAGTAAGAATGGTAGTATTTTCTCCACGAAACTAAAGAGGCGAGTTCTGGCAATCGCCGTCGGGGACCATGCCTTCTACCCTTGACGACCTCCTTCACAACGACGACGACGACAATGACATCTCAAACGATGACAAAGACGATGACGACCACCATGTTAGAACTCCCCTTACCTCCCCTAAACGTGGCTGGTTCTGACCAGCATGTCCCCTAGGCTAGAGTGGCGTATGAAATAAAGTTTGTGTATATATAAACATATTATAATTTTTCTTTTCTTTTTAATATACAATACACTTCATCTTTCCCCGTGGAAGATTAACGCACAGAGCAAAGCTCTGCTAATCGTTATAGGCGAGGAAAGAAATAAAGTTCATCTCGCAAACATCAGCTAGCAATGAGGGAAGCCACCTTCCTTCCCTCGACTACCTCCTTGACGGCAACGACAACGACAACACGGACGGATGATGACACAGACGGAGATTACCAAGACGTGGGGGAACCCCTGCCCTCCCCATACGCTTGTGGCTGGTTCTGACCTGCACAGGCCTGTCCACCCCTTGTTCCCCCGCGTCATCCATTACGTCCCTCCCTTCGACTCCCGTCTGGGCCCGGGGTAGAATTGGTCCAGAGCATGGTTCTGCTAATCGTAAAAGGCGATTTTAGCGAAAAAGTCCACCTCACAAACATCAGCTAGTATGTAGGGTAGTATTTTATTCCCAAAACTAGAGGCGAGCTCTGGCAATCGTAATCGGGGACCTTACCACTTCCCTTGAAGACCTTCCGGCGACGATGACAATGACACACCGAACGATGACAAAGACAATGACGACAGCGACGTGAGAACCCCTTTTCCTCACCGTACCTGTGGCTGGTTCAGACCAGCATGGGCCCATCCTCCCCATCTCCTAGGCTAGAGTTCGCATTATTACCTAACGGTTGATGCGCCCTTAGACCTAATAAACTTCAAACTTCAACTTCCACCACTGGGATTTGTCGATCGACGACATCGATTTTGATTTCGACATCGATTTTGTCGTTTTCAGAGAGGGTGTACTTATTGTGTATAAATTCTAAGGTTGTTCCGAAATAGCCTTGTTGATTCTGGGGCTGTCCCCGGGCTAAAATCGTGTCCAGCTTTATTGATCGGTGTTTCCTACTTAAATACGCCGGTTTATATAGTTGAGTCAATGTTCGCTCGTCGATGATGTCTGCGCCTGCAGGGTTGGCTTGGTCTGCTTTAAATTTAATTTCTCTACTGATTATCAGTTCTGTGACTGAGTGGGTGTTGATATTTGGAATTAAATGCACATGACAGTTGTAATTCTATCATAATGAAGTCAAATTTACCGTATTCCGTCATAAACAAATGATTAATATAGCAGATTGTGATGGGCATTTGGTGGAGGTGCCGGGTAGAGCGAGAAAAGTTGAAACTCCATAAGAATAGCAATGTTGGTGGAGGCGCCGGGTAGAGCGAGAAAAGTTGAAACTCCATAAGAATAGCATTGTTGGTGGAGGTGCCGGGTAGAGCGAGAAAAGTTGAAACTCCGTAAGAATAGCATTGTTGGTGGAGGCGCCGGGTCCTTACATATTAATTAAAATATTTCAATTTCGGAGGGTGGTATTATTGCTGTGGTATTTTGTAAAGCATAGCGCACGTGTCGTTGAAATAATTGTGTATCAGATATGAAGGTCAGAGTACTATAAGCAACAAATCGCATCTCAGTACTTGTACTTGCTCTTCTTATTTAGCAGAGTGGACTTTCATAAACGCGTATATCATTACGATCCTATGTACCAATACAATTATTAAAAACTACATTTGCCATTAAGTACAAGAAAACGCTAAAGTTGATGTTAGACAAGTGAGCGAGCCATGTGTCGAGTAACTAGGAACATTCCCATTCATCCCCGTCTGGGCCCGGGGTAGAATTGGTCAGAGCATGGCTCTGCTAATCGTAAAAGGCGAATCAAGACAAAAAGTCCACCTCGCAAACATCAGCTTGTATATGAGCGTAGTTTATTACTCCCACAAACTAGAGGCGAGCTCCGGCAATCGTCGTCAGGGACACTTCATCCTTCCCTTGACGACCTTCTCGACAACGATGACAATGACACAACGAACGATGACAAAGACGATGATGACTGCGACGTGAGAAACCCCCATTCCTCCCCTTACCCGTGGGCATTCCCTATTGAAGATTTTTCCGAGCATGTCCTCAGTCGACATTACGCAGGCTAGGTATTAAGTCCTCATAAACAGCCATCAAGCATCAATTAACTAGGAAAACGCTTAAGTTCCGCCGCGTTGATGGATGAGCGTAATTTTTTTTAAACGAAAAAAGCGTAAAATTGCGATTTTTTTAATAGATAATTTTTCTATTACGCTCAAATTTCACACGAATATATTAATTCATAAAATTAAAGTTCTGTGAAAAAATCATTACAATCGGATAAAGCATGTAGATGTTATAAGTCGAAGAATTTTTTTAAATATCGAAAAAAATCGTAAAATTGCGATTTTCATGAAAAATAATTTTTTGATCAATTTTTCCCCCCGTGCAGTTTTTTTTTCAAAGATTTCATAGACCTCCATAAAATTTCATCGCAATTAGAGTATTGGTTTAGCCGGAATCGTGTTCACAGACACACAAAAATACAAAAAAAAGAAAGAAAGAAAGAAAAAAAAAACATTCCGGATTTTTTTCTCCAGTGTAGTGAAATGGAATCATCGCTTCGCTCGCTACGCTCATCCAACAATTGTCCTATCGCCAACTTACCTTGTTGACACCTGAAAAGGAACATGCATTGCACCCTGGACAGTTTTCCCACATAACAAAGTTAATATAAAATATGATAAGTGTTATAACTAATACAAACATACAAACGATCAAGTCTTAAACTTAAAATATTTACACTGAGAATACAATATAATCAGCACACACTCCATTAACTCATTTTATTTTATTTTAATATAACAGGCGGCGAAATATTACCTAACCGGTTCAGCGCCCTGTATAGTTTCTCATTTCGTATTTCGTAATATTTGTGCAGTATACAATACTATTTCTTCCCACCCCGCCTGCTTTTGGGGTAGAATTGGCCCTAGGCTTGGCTCTGCTAACCGTAAAAGAAATTCAAGAGAAAAAGTCCACCTCGTAAACATCAGCTTGTAGGAAGGTTTGTTTACTAGTTTTACTCCCCTAAACTAGAGGCGAGCAACTAAATAAAACATAACTATATCGTTCCGAAAAGAGAGGCGAGCTCTCGACATTGTCGACGGGGACATCTCCTTGACAACTATGACAATTACAAAACAAACGATGACAAAGACGATGACGACCGCAATGTCAGAACGCATTATTTAAGTGGTTGGTTGTGATAAGCCTGAGCCCCTGCTCCAAATATTCCCTAGGCTTGAGTGGCGCTTAATGACCTAACGGTTGACGCGCCCTCATCCAAATATACTAAACTAGAGGTGAGCTCTGGCAGTCGTTGTAGGATATCTCTCCCCATTTCCCTTGACCACCTCCCTGACGATGACGACAACGACGACTATGACAACCAGCACGATTACAAAAACGATGGAAACACAACTTGAGAAACTCTTTGCCCTGTCTTATCCTTTGCAATTTGACCTAACTGTAAACGTGCCCTAAAGCAAAAAAAACAAATATATGAATAAATCCCATATTCTGAGAATGGCGACAAACTTACCCAGTTTATTTCTTGAAATTATTTATTTAAACACTAATATCATCAAAAAATTAACTTTTAGAACCAAATAATTAAAAACACGAATGTTATCACTCACGTCTTTATATTCTTATTTCATATAAGAGGGAATGGTACACATTTGGCAGTTGGAAAATAGCTTTTCGCTCAGCCAAGATTCATCAGACGTATGAAACATTGCAAATGGTTGTCAACGAAGCATACATACATAGACGACCCTGCGGTCATCAATTTTTAAAATTTTAAATCACGAATAATGTCGATTTTGGAGTTCTAAACAAATTCAAAATAAGTGAAAATTAATTTATATTTATAAAATAATTTAAAACAAAATTTGGACATGTGTTACTGAAGAGACCTTTATTTCCACAATTGTGACATATTTTCAAAATTTCAGACACCGGTGGTGTCAGTCGGCGAAGCGAACAGCAATTTGCCTAAACGCATGTCTTATACTCTCTTTATAAATTTTGAATTCAAATTAAATAAAACATGAATTCGACTAATTAACGCTATCCTAACGTTGTTGTTATTACTATTGGCCAGTGTTTACTCCTCCCTCACTTGACGACCGCCCCGACGACAACGACCATGACGACACGAACGAATACAACGACGATGGAGACCCCGACGTGAGAACCGCCCCTTTCCTCCCCCAATACCCGTGGCTAGTTTTGACCGCATGTGACATCCTCCCCGTATCCCTTAGACAAGAGTGGCAGATTTCGCTGCAGAGTTATTCGCTATACATTGCCGTTGTGGAGAATACCTTTTGTGTTCAGATAGCTTGAGCTCATTTGGCCATATAACTCATGAATTCAGGTCATCGTTTGGTAAACGACATCCAATTCTATTTAGAAAAACTAAACTCTAAGGGTTCTATAATATAGTTTAGCTGGATTCCTGGACACGTGGGCACAGAGGGAAATGAACACGCTGATTGGGCTGCTAAGGACGCTTCCTAGCGCCGCGACGTTGATTTGATTCTAGTTCCCGTTCCAGATGTCATGAGTGGATTCAAGCAACGATTGTTGGATTTGCGACAGACATTTTGGGATGTGGTGCAGAATAACAAATTGCAAAATGCAAAATGCAAACACATCATACAAAATCATTTCTTTATTTATATCAACACAAACAAATTTCAATTTAATTTTGCTTAACTATAATATATATTCAATTAGAAAACAATATAATCATCAATAACACCATTAAATCATTTCATTCAATTTAAATATCACATGCGACGCAATAGGACCACAACCCGGTTGAAGCGCCCTAGATTCTCTCACGCCGTATGTGTGGACCTTTATCATCTCTCCAGCACAAGTCTGTCAACCTGACATCCCTTAGTCCCTTATTCGTCGGGGATCCCTCCCTCTCCCCTTAACGAACATCAGCTAGTATGAAGGGTAGTATTTTACTCCCCGAAAATAGAGGCAAACTCTGGCAATCGTCGTCGGGTACCTTGCCCCCTTTCCTTGACGACCCCTCGACGACGATGACAACAATGACAACACGAACGATGACGAAGACAATGACGACCGCGACGTGAGAAACCCCCCTTTCCTCCCCTTACCTGAGGCTGGTTCTGACCAGCATGGTCCACTCCCCCCCCTAGGTTTGAGTGGTGCATTATGACCTAACGGTTGACGCGTATTTAATACAAATAAACAACTTTATTTATATATATATATGTTTTACCTTGGCTTTATAGTAGGCGACTATGACGCTGTTATGTTAGTACTTTAGATAGAAATTAAAAAAGTGACTACACCGGGGTATATATATATGTTTTAAGTACCTTTAAGGTAAATAATCACGCACAGTATTATAGAAAATAACTTTTAATCCCAACGTTTCAGAAAAACTATGTTTCCATTTTCAAGGGAAGGGTAAAACAAAAATTCAATAAAACAACAACAGCATTATAAAAATAAACAAATAGAAACAAAAAACACACTACCTTGCAAACATAGAAAATTACAAAGATACAATTGCAGTGAACCTAAAATCAAATCACTTGGTTGCATTGTGAGTGTGACTTCTTGTGACCATTCTAGCAGGCCTATAGCTGTCTTCATGTCTTGGTACCACAGGCGGCTCAGTCTCATACTTTTCAAGAGCTGCAGTATGACTTCTAGTCATTCTGCTGGATTCCAAATTTCTAGACAAGATGGTTGGGCCCGTCCGGACCGTCCCACGTTCGTCTAGAACTGCAGGCACTCTATCAGTCGCTATACCGCTTTCTTTGACTAACCTCTCAATCAAAGCAGGCTTCCACGATTGAGCCAAACGCTTGCCATCGTCGTCGCAGAATGACCAGAAGTCATACTGCAGTTTTTGTCAAACGGTACAAAACTCGTATTTGTACCGTTTGACAAAAAAATTCGTACACCAACTGTTATTTTCAGAAAATAATTTTAGCTATAGTCAAGTTGTAGCTAAAGGTGTTTAGAAACTATGTCCAGAAAACCGATTCTCAAAATTTAATTTTGAACAAGTCTTGTAGTTCACACTTTTGTCCAAAAATCTAACTATAATTTCCAAAAGTGAGGTTATGTCCCGCCCAAAAAAATTCACAATTTTTTTCTGTTATTTTAAAGGCCTTCTTTCATTCAGCAAACTTTTCAGACATGTTTCTTCGACTTTCAAATTATCGGCCAGAGGCGGTACAATTGCCTTAAGAATGACCGTCCGGTCACGAATATGTTAATTTTTTGGATCCCATAAGTAGTGTAGATGAAAATTACATTTTAACAAAAGTAAACGTTACCATGGCAACGAAAAAACGGAGCTTTTTTTGCTCATGATAGCGGTTGCACGAAGATTCAGATCAGGTTAAGGTTTGGACCATCAACAAATTATATAGCACGTGCTCGCTTATCAACGCGTCCAACTGAGCGTTTTCCTAGTGTATTATTTTACCCGGGTTTTTAACGATTTGGCAAGAACACATTGCAAATTGAAGCTCTGTTTTTAAAAAACTCCCCTCTGGGCCGGGTAGAATTGAACCAGAGCATGGCTCTGCTAATCGTAGTCCACCTCGCAAACATCAGCTAGTAAGAAAGGCAGTATTTTACTCCCAGAAATAGAGGCGAGTTCTGGTAATCGTCGTCGGGACCTATCCCCATTCCCTTGACGACCCCTCGACGACGATGACGATTATGACACAACGAACGATGACGAAGACAATGACGACCGCGACGTGAGAACCCCATTTCCTCCCCTTACCCGTGGCTGGTTCTGACTAGAATGGGCCCCTCCTTCCCCCCCCTTAGGTTGGAGTGGTGCATTATGACCTAACGGTTGACGCGTCCTTTCCAAAAAAAAAATCTTATAAGTTATATTTTTTTCCATTTTCTTAAACTTAGAAAACAATAAAGTAACAAACAGACAACCACTTCAACGTTTTAAGCATAAAATATCACTCGCCGCGCAATATGGCCTAGTCCCTGTTGTCGTCATGCAGATTTGCAGTCTTGTGCACGTTCTCCTCAGAAAGGAACTGTGCCTGTAAAAGAACCAGCAACATGCATCAACTGTGGAGAATCCCACCCTGCGTCGTACAGGAAGTGTCCTAGTTCCTGAAGGAGCCGAATCCAGGTCCAGGGCCCTCACCGGCACACCAGCGACCGTCGACCTCACAAGAAAACCACTCCGACTCGTACAGCCCCTGTAACTTCTTATGACAGGGAAACCCGTTCTTATGCTGATGTATTAACTAACACCAACCAACACCGTGTTCGATCTCCGCCCAAACCAAACAACCCCCGTCCTGCAACCCTGATCCACCCCAGTCCCCTGTCTGGGACATCATTGCAACCCTAGCTGAAGCCCTGACTTCTCTCTCTTCAGATCCCGTCATTGCCATCCTTGCAAACCTCCTCAAAGTTCTTGCGTGTAATAATGCTACTCTTTCGTCTTCAAACAATCTTGGGAATTGTCCCTAAATCAAAAAGATGTACCTCCCACTCACCAGTCTACCTGGCTGGATACTAGAGTTTTCCCACTGCAATACTAAAATTCTCCTCTTGTGGGTTAAAACAAAACTCGGTATTGGACGAACAAGCATAAACAAAAAATTAGTTTAAATGCAACTGTCAAAGCCATAAGCCATTAGAGTCGGATGTTAAGAGACTTGATCTGGTATTTTATGATGCAAGAAAGGCACTTGGCACACGTGTTCTATTCTAGGGACCATACCTTACTAATTTTTACTTGGAGCCATCGTGATATCCCGTGCAGGCACCCGTTATTGCATGTTGCCTTCCCCTGCTGGTTTGAAGGGTTGATTAGCAAAACAATTCGGTGTTTGGTGAAAGAAACTCGAAATTTTTACCAAATAGGGGTAACATTAGGCTTAACATACTGGCCACGGGGAACTGCGGATTTCTTCATAGTTAAGGGATGATTGGAGTTATAATTTTGGGGGTTGAACATTTTTAATTAAATTTTATTGATGACACCCTTGGTTTAATGTTGGATTTCTACGTTCAAGTACTTCCCAAATCTTAAAAACAAATTGATGGTGCTAAAAATATGACTAGCGACCCCTAATTGGTCATAATGACCTGTTGACATAATGACCTGAGGAATGACCTGTTCGAAAATAAGTTAAACATAGTCATGTGACCACTCTATTTAAAGCTTAGACGAAGTAGATTCATAGAAATAAATTTTAACATGCCATGTTGACCGGTGACCTTATCGTCCTTTATTTGACCTTGATAACTGTTCAGCTTGACTGCACAATGTATACTTACAGCACATCCAAATGCATGTGATATATTATAACACGTTTATAAAATGCACTTAACATGTATGTATATATCAATATGATATTAGGCTTCATTGCGAACGCTTTTTACTTTCGCGTTGATGGATGAGCAGTTTTGTACCAATGAACCCTCTTTTACTATATTTTTACTTCGTGTTTTTCAACGTGTTTACATATAATATATCATTTTACAAGAAGTACCAAGTTCCTGGTAGATACTTATGGTAATAAACCATAAAAATAATAGTAATTGTGTTTTTTATGTTGTCCTATCCCAATGGTAAATCGTGGCTAATCAGTGGCTAACTGATCGCTGTTGCTCATCAATGAAGTAAAAATTAACACGAAATTTGTTCAGGACCGCTTTTATTGGGGTGAAATGAACGTTCTTTCTTATGATTGGACCAAAATGTGACTAGCTAGAAGTTTACTGCAGTATGACGTTAATATTAACAATAACATAAATAATACAAATCAACAAATAACAGATATTTAAATCGCGCTCTTTTTTGGGACCATTTTCCGAGAGAGCGCACTTTCTCGCTCTCTGGTGGCGCGGCAGTGAGTAGTCAATTTGCTAAATATTGTATGGATTAAATAAAATAAACAAATTTCTGCTCTTTAGCACAGCCAGTCGACCTCTTGTTCATAAAATCTAAGGCTAAAATGACGATTGGCGAAGAGCGATTCTCTTCAGTATGCTATACATAGCTATACATGCTGGCATCGATTGGTGATCTGGCTGCGTTCTTTTTGCTCATGAAAATGTACCAAGCTCATGGTCCTGTTGGTATTGGGGGCGTTGAGATCTTGTACCAAATTGGATCTAGTGAAATGCCTTTTGAATACCAGTCAAAAAAGTTCTGTAGTAAATGCACCACCTGTAGATGCAAAAATGCGTGATGGGTTGAGCCCCCCCCCAACACCGGGCAACTCAATTACATTCCAAGATTATGTAGACAGTGTCTTCCTCCCTTCCTCAAAAACGAACTAGCGTCTGTGCTACGCATAGACATCATCTGGGATAAGTACTACCCAATAAGTCTTTAAATATGACACGGACAAACATTTGGAGACGCGTAACTCCAACTACAAAAATTCCCAAAGGATGGCCAAATTTTCTACGTGATCAGGCAATAAAGAAGTTTCTCGATTTGGATGGTCGGGAAACACTCCCGTAGGTGGAATAATTAATATTTAATACAATCCAGAAATTAAAAAATCCGAACCCCGATCGGGATGGATTTTTTAATTTCTGGATTGTATTAAATATTATAAAGAAGTTGTTTAGGCTGTTAGCCTCCAGCATATATCAATATTGATACTGATTGCTAGTCCTTTGCAATCAGCTGTGTTCCGTAAATGACTGGCATTGAAGCGCTATATAGGAGCATCTGAGGACTGGAAGGAACCATCAGTACGTCGCCATACACCATGTTGCAGCTTATCTAGGTAAACAAAAACCCTATTGACTATGTTCTAAAATAGAATACCGGCAACGATTTGAATATCTACAGGTTATTTTATTAAATCTTAGCACTTCCTATGTTCCACGCGTTTTCGGGATGGAAAAGGTTCCTCCTTTCGTGATGGTAATGGGAGAAAGTCTGCATTCGATGCTTGGAGAGCGTTTCCTGTTGCACAGATGCTTTCATCGCAGCTATTGTTAAAAAGGGGAGGCTGCCATTGAGACTTTAAGATGTGTGTAGTAGTTTTGAATAAAATTAGAGATCATTTTACATATCACATATCAAGAACTACAAAAATGTACGCTTGAGATACTCTAGAACAAATATGTGTGTACGTTAATTTTCATTTTTTGACCAAGCACATACTTTACCGTGAATGAATGTCGCAAAATACTTTTCACCCAGTAAAACAGACGGCTAGAAACGATTCTTCCGACAAAAAGACGTCTTAGTACAGCAACATTCGACCCTCAATCTATCAAGGAGTACACGTCTGGGATCAAACTCTCTTCCTACAACAACAGCTGCCTTGGCCTTCTGAGTGGGGATAAGATATGATTGCAGATGGGTGCCAGTGTGGACCATTCTTACAATTGCTGCTGAAGCATGTATGGAGTAAGTACGATGCAGGTGCAAGAAAGGATGTGGTGGATGATGCAAGTGTCTGAAACTTTAATGAAAGTACACAGCTCTGCCAGTGCGTCGCACTTTTTGAGCTTAAAGGGGCTATTAACCAAAATACTATTTTGTACCGCATAATCTATGGCATATTAATACACTAAATTGACCGTTTAAAAACTTATATCTTGTAACTGTGATTTGATTTCAATTTTTCAAATTTTTTATCCAGAAAAAAGCGTAAATTGGCGTTTTGGAAAATTTCTTAAAACGGCTTTAACCTGCACCTTTTTATTCACATAGATACTTAAGCCTCATAACAATCTAAAATGGCCCTTTGTAACATCGTGTCTTGAAACTGGGCACAAATATACTCTCAGACACGCAAAAATATGTATTCCAAAATCACACCTCTTCTTGGTTATCTGCATATTTTGACCGAACCACTTGCCCAAGTTACAAAACATAGAGGATTTTCAGAAAAGGCTGTAGAGTAGTCAATAATGGCCAATATTTTTTGGATCAAAATCCTCCAAGGTCACGGGGCATTAAGATCGTCCCATGTTATTTCTTATGGAAGATTTTTGCCGATGGGACCTAGCTCGAAAAATTCCAAGTTTGACAATTTTTTGGGGGTTAATGGTGGACCCAATAATTTTTCTATTAATTTCTAAATTCATAACTAGCTGCCCTGAATGAAATATATTTTTTAGTTTTGCAGTTGAATACCCCTTTTAAATGAAAAAAAAATCAAAACTATAACAAATTTGCTTCACTGAATAACTGATTAATAAAGTACGATACCTAATCAACAATGGGTGAATTGTTACCTTCCTCTTAACGAATGTTAATTAAAAAGTTTATTACCAAAACGATCAACCAGGAACTTGGTACTCCTTTTAAAATGATATATATTCTATGTAAACACGTTAAAAAACGACACAAAGTAAAAGTATAGTATAGAGGGTTCAATGTTATAAAACTGCTCATCCATCAACACGACAGTAAAAAGCGTTTGCAATGAAGCCTAATATCATATTGATATATAAATTTCATGTTGAGTGCATTTATAAATAAACGTGTTAATAATATATCACATGCATTGGATGTGCTCTAAGTATACATTGTGCAGTCAAGCTGAAACAGTTTTCAAGGTCAAACAAAGGACGATAAAGGTCACAGGTCAACATGGCATGTTAAAAATTTTTTTCATATGAATCTACTTCGTCTAAGCTTTAAATAGAGGTGGTCACATGACTATGTTAACTTTTTTTCGAAAAAGGTCATTCCTCAGGTCATTATGTCAACAGGTCATTATGACCAAATTAGGGGTCGCTAGTCATATTTTAGCACCATCAATTTGTTTGAAGATTTTGGGAAGTACTTGAACGTAGAAATCCAACATTAAACCAAGGGTGTCATCAATAAAAAATTTAATTCAAAATGTTCAACCCCAAAAATTATAACTCCAATATCCCTTAACTATGAAGAAATCCGAAGTTCCCCGTGGCCAGTAGGGTTAAGCCTAATGTTACCCCCCCCCTATTTGGTAAAAATTTCAAGTTTCTATCACCAAACACCGAATTGTTTTGCTAATCAACCCTTCAAACCAGCAGGGGTAGGCAACATGCCATAACGGGTGCCTGCACGGGATATCACGATGGCTCCAAGTGAAAATAGTAGGGTATGGTCCCTAGAACACGTGTGCCAAGTGCCTTGCTTGTATCAAAAAATGCAAGGTATGCCCCAAATATATCCCTAAACATCCGGACTATTAGGAACTGATCCTGGTTCCCCTTTATTTAAAAAAATGGAACGGTGACGTTACTTTCACTTACTTTTAAAATCACTAATTTACATAATAATATGTAACAAAACAGCTCTTCGAGAGAGACATAGCAGGCAAAGCCTAACATACACACGCAGCTAGCTACAGAGAGTCCACACTTGAGTCAACATCAGGTTTTCACACAATGCCATTTATTATCTATGAATACACATTATCTTACATAGAAAAAAAAGGCTCTGGTTTTATTTTGGGATTATGAATTTAAATGCCAACCTTGTACACAAATCTCTAGCAGTCAATGATGTGTAGCTGATGAGGTAAATTCTTCATCCAGTCCCACTTTATAGCTTCCATAGAGTTCCAAGCTTGCCTAGTATAACTTGTGGTGAACAGTCTTCTGCGGTCATGGTTAATTTTATTCAAATAATTCTTTAAAGGTGTCACAGATTTGTCTTTGTTTACTTAAAACACTTATGCTGGTTTAAAAAGCTTTTGTTTCATTTTAGTAACTCATAAACCTTGAATGATATATTAGCTTCAGAAGTTCTTCTTCAAAACAACATGGTGGCTCGCTACATTCCCAAAAACCTGATTCTTAAACTAATATTTAAATAAATTATATTTCCCAATAAAACATTACACAGTCCACTAGATCATAATGACAACCAAAGCACTCAAACCCAGTGAATACAACAAAGAAAAAAGACGATCACCGCACCCCGGATCTTTATTAATAATATAAGTTTAACATTAAATAAAGTGCCTTCGGGAAAAAAATTAGTACACAAATTCATCTATCACAAATTACTGAGCTAAAGATGGTAGTAACATTACAAATAAAAAACGGGAGTTAATTAATCATTTTTTTTTTTAGTAAAACGGTAAATGAACAAAACCGACTAACGTACCCAAGGAATCCGTCCGCTTCCACCACACGGAATCTGAAAAGGGGGGGTAAAACCATTTTCATAACACGTGAAGTGTAAACAAAGTTACGATGACGACCGCGACATGTGACCCCGCCCCTTCATCACGCTACCGTGTTGGTTTTTACCACCCATATTACTCCCGTAACTAGAGCGAGCTTGGCAATCGTCGCGGGGACCCCTCCCCCTTCCCTTAAACGACCTCCCCGAAGACGATGACAATTACACAACGAACGATGACAAGACGATGACGACCGCGACGTGAAAACCCCCCCTTTACTCACCTACCCGTGGCTGGTTCTCACCGCATGGGCCAGTCCTCCCCGTACCCCTGGGCTTGAGCGGTGAATTGTGGACCTAACAGTTGAAGCGCCCTTTATTTTAATTAATGAAACCCAAACAAAACCCAAAATTTTAAAATCTCTGCGATTCTGCTTGTTTGAAATTAGGGTATATTGTTGAATTTCGGAAAATTCCTATCCACTACTGGCTAGTTTTGACCATACATTGTGTGTATATTGTTTGTTTAAATTATTAGTAGAATGTACCAAATTATGATGAATATAGCGCCAAAAATATTTATCTTCCAATCACATGAAGAACTTCTATCATATTATGATAAAGTCTACAAGATTTTTTAAATTTATCATTTAAATCATACTTTCTGATTGTTAACTTAATTCACATTTTACACATTTTTTTTTCAAATTATATTATATTTTATTTGCTATCACAGTCTATCACTATCATGTTATTTTCCTTTCATAAATTAGAAAACAATATAATATCAAAACGCACATCAAATAAATGTTCTTAGCTTACAATATCACAGTCGTTGCAATATAACCTAGCGGTGGAAGCACCAAGTTCTCATGTCGTGTTAATGTTTGCAAGTAGGAAATCTTTATTAGCAAAACGCTATTGTAATACATTAACATAAGGAGTTGCACAATATTGAACTTGTACAAAGCATGGTATGCAATGCATATAAAGCATTACTTTTAGTAATCTTTCCAGCATGGGTCTGTCCCCACATCCCTTAGCTTACAGTAGCTTACAGTTACTTCGGTTGGCGAACATTAAATTACTATTTCAAATATTTTGTTGTGTCTGTATTTATGTAATTAGATTTAATTAGTTGTCCTCCTTTATAAATCAGTTTTATAACTGAATAGGATAGACGTTAAAGAAAGAAAGAAAAAAAGAAAGAAAAAAAAGAAAGAAAGAAAGAAAAATAAAAGTCAAGTCTTTGTCACTGGGTAAATCCTATGTACCGTACATAAAATTGAAATTAAACCTTTAGGACCCGGGTTAGAATTGGCCAAAAGCATGGCTCCGATAATTGAAATTAAAAGGCGAGGAAAGGGACAAAGTCCATTTCGCAAACATCACCTAGCAAGTAGGAATATCCCCTCAGACACTAGAGGCGAGCTCTGCCGGTCGTTCTCTGGGACCTCTCCCCCTTCCCTAGACGACCTCCCCGACGGCGACAAATATGGCAACACAAACGATGACATAGACGATGACATAAACGATGACATAGATGAGGACATAGACGATGACATAGACGATGACGACCGCGATGACAGAATCTTTGTTTTTCCGGTCCGGGGTAGAATAACCCAGAGCATGGCTCTGCTAATCGTACAAGGCGATTTAAGAGAAAAGTCAACCTTGCAAACATCACCTAGCAAAGAGGGAGTATATTACTCCCGGAATCTAGAGGCGAGCTCTGGCGGTCGTCGTCGGGGAACACTCCCTTTCCCCTTGACAACCTCCCCGACGACGAAAACAAAGACAACACGGACGATGACACAGACGAAGACGACCACGACGTGGGAAAACCACCACTCCCATGCCCATCCCTCGCTTGTGGCTGGTTCTGACCGCACAAGACTGTCCACCACGCGTATCCCCACGTCACCCCTCACGTTCCACCCCTTGAACAAAAATATATAGTTATAAACCAACTAATAAACTACATTATCACAAGAGGCGCATATGACCTAACGGTTGACGCCCCTTAAACCTAATGATAAAACTTCTCATAAACAATTATCATCCAAATGGCTAGTATTTAAAACCTTGACTCTCTTGCCATGGGTAAACAAGATTGTTGTTATTTGTTTTAACATCACCAAATGTGCTGATATATTAAATTACGCTACTCCGTTTGGCGGGTTAAACTTGAGCATGCTCGCTAATAGTAAAACTAGAGGCGAGCTCTGGCAATCGTCGTCGGGGCCCTTTGCCCCCCCCCTTGGACCCCCCCCCCGGCGACATGACAATGCCCACTACGAACGATGAAAAAGGAAAATTTGACGACCCCCGCGTGAAAAACCCCCCCTTCCCCCCCCTCCCCGTGGGGGTTTTCGACCACCCAATGGGCCCCCTCCTCCCCCCCCCCCTTTAAAGGCTAGGGGGGTTGTGCATTAGCCCAAAACGGTTGACGCGTTTTTAACCCAAAAAAAACCCCCCCCAAAAAAAAAAGTTTGGGCAATCGCTCGGGGACCCCTCCCATTCCCGGGACGACTCCCCGACAACGTTTAAAATTTGACCAAGGGAACTATGATAAAGATGATGCCCCGCGAAGTGAGATCCCTTTTCTCACCCCCTACCCATGGTAGTTCTGACCAGCATTGGTCCCTCCACTATATACTCTAGGCAGAGTTTGCGCATTTGAATAAGGGTTTGGGACCCCGTCCTTAAACTTTTTAAATTCAAAAAATTTTAATCTAGAAAGTAAAAAAAGTGACTTGGGCCTTTTTCCCATAAAAAGGGAAATTTTAAATTTTAAATTTTTTTTTCCTTACACATTCATTTTAGTTAAATGTGCCTAAAGGATTGCATCAGAGAAGAAAGTTTAAGCTCATTCGAAAACTCCCAAAACTTTAAAAACAATAAAAAAAAATTAAATTTATTCACAATCCCCAGTAACCCGGGGAAAATTTGGGCCCAGGGGAAATTTTTTGTTTATCGAAAAAGGGGGGCTTTTCCCCCGGGAAAAAGTCCCCCCTCGCAAACAAATCAGAAAGGGGGGAGTTTTTTGGGGGGAGGGGAGTCGGAAAAAAATCGTCGTCGTGTACATTTCCCCCCCCTTTGAAAAAACCTCCCCTAGGACGAGGGACCATGGCATCAAAAAACAAATGACAATGATTAGGGGAGGGACCACGAGGGGTGGGGAATCACCCCCCCCCTTCTCCTTTTTAGAACCACAAAACTGTAGCGGGTTCGGCCCAAGCTGTGGTGTCCCCTTTATTTTACTCTAGGCTAGAATTGCGCTTTATGCCCCTACGGTTGTGGGCCCCTTTAAACCCTAAGTTTACTGAGAAAAAAATTTTTTTAAACAAAAAATTAAAGGAGATTTTCTTTTTATATCATGATAAGGGCGAACAATTTTTAAATTTTAAATTTCAAAAAAAATTTTGTTTTCCCAAAATAATTACTTTTACATAAAAACATTTTTGTTTTTTTTTTAAACCAAATAAATAATATCTCGTTATTTTTTCTATCACCCCCAAATCATTTTGTTTTTTTTATAAACTTTAAAAACAAATTATTCACCAAACACACCAAAAAACTAATTTAATTATCTTTTTATATCAGGGGCCAAGCCCCTGTAAATTTAAACCGGCGAATTTCCCCCAGTTTCTTACGTCGTCTTTAATAAGTCCAAGCTACCCTTTTAAGCGAGGATCTCTACCCAGGGTCTTTTCCCCACATCCCCTTAGTTTAGAGGGGGTTTTACAGAAAAAACGGTTTGGGTGATTTGGAAAACTTTCACAATAAAATGTACATATTACTTTTTTTTGGGGCCCGGGGCAGTAGCCGGGGACTTTTACGGGGGCCCCCAGGGCCAAAAATATTTTAATATAATAATAATAATAATAATATATAATATAAATAATAATTAATAAGTGGGGGAAATTTTTGGGGTAATCAAAAAATAACTTTTGGGGTTCCCCCTTTCGGGTAAAGTATAAAGGTAAAAATTTAAAGGGCGAAAAAAGAGAGAAGCCCTCTCTAAAAAACATCGGGTAAAGGCAAGAAAGTAATTACCCCCCGAAACGAGAGCGGGGCTTGGAAATCGTATTCCGGGACTTTGCCCTCTTTCTTTGACGGCCCCCCCGGACGACGACACCCAAAATTTATAAAAACGATGACAAAAGAAAAGACGCCCGCGACTTTGAGTACCCCCCGTTCTTTCTTTTACCTGGGGCGGGTTTTCAAACCAGCATGGCCGCCCCCCCAAAATATCCCGGGGGATAGATTATGAATTATGAGTTATGCCCAAAAGGGTTTGGGGCTTTAACCAAAAAAACCCACAACTGGGGGCCGATTGTTTTGCAAGAAATGTGTTTTTCGTTCTTTGACTTGAAATAGGTTTTGGTTCATTTTTTCCCAAGCGTCCAAAAAGGGGTGTAGGTCATTGGGGCAGGGTTAGTGTATCCCCTTCAGCGAAACCCCTACGTACCAGCATGTGGCTTTTCTCGTTACAGCACTATTTTTGGGTGGCAAATATTCCCCAAGGGTTTAAACGTCCCCTTTTTTAAATAAACTAAAAAAAATTTAAATAAAAAAAATAGGGAATTATTTTTTTAACGACTATATGCAGGATGGTAATAAAATTCCCCGGTTAAATGGGCCTGGTTTTTCTTGGTCTTTTTAAAAGTTTTTAAAAGGGTTTTTTACAAAAGTAGGCCTAAAAACTTTTTAAAAACTCACGTTCCTGCACAATAGTATTTCTGGGGTTGTTTTTATTTTTTATTATATTCAAAAAGGGAAAAGTGTACGCACTATTATTTTTCCCTTATTGTCATACACAAAAATCACTAAAAAAGTTTTTAGAGAGAATGGGGGAGAATAAAATTGTATGAAAATTAGGATTTTTACGGGACGATCATTTGGGGGGGGAGAGGACAAAAGAGGAGGGGGCAACTAAAGGGTTGGTGTGTGGGTGGGGTAGCGTGAGAAAAAGGTCGGTGTTTGGAAGTGGAAAAGAAGTTGTTCCCCGATGGGGAACATGTGATGCAGCCTTTACAAATAGGGGGAGAAATTTTACGAGGCTGTGCAAATCGAAAAAGGGGCGATTAAAGAGAAGAAGTCCACCTCGAAAAACATGAGTAGAAAGAGGGGTATTAATTCCCCCCTTAAAACTAGAAGCGAGCCCCGGGCCCAATCGTGGGTCGGGGCCCCTTCCCCCCTTTTCCCTTTGGGACGATCCCTCGACGACGATGACGACAATGAAAACCACGAAAAATGAGAAGACAATGCCCCCGGCCCCGGCGACTTTGAAAACCCCCCTTTCCTCTCCTTCCCGTGTCGGGTTTCTGACCAGCATGGTCCTCCTCCCCCCCCTGGGTTAAAGAGGGTGCATTAGCCCTTAACTTTCCCGCGAAAATAAAAAAAAATAAATAGAAAAAAAAAAATTTTTCAAGGCTCTACGGGGCCCCATGAAATATATCCAGCGTTGCAGTGTTTTCGTAGTTCCATTGTTTTAAAAACGTTTAAAAATTTAAATTTATTCCCGATATAATTGTTCTATTATATCAGAAAAGGACCCCAAAACACCCACCCGTGTTGACGTGTTGTAAAAACACAAAATTCCCCAACCCCTTGGAAGCTCAGTTTGAAACTTTCATTTGAGATGGAGCAAAAAAGGCATTTAAAACCTTGTCCCCCCCCCCCCCCCCCAAATTTTGGTTTCCCCTTTCTGTGAATCAGAAAATAATATTTTTTTCCCTTTATAAGACGTAAAATTTTTCTTTCTTTAAAAAACTTTTAAAAAAAATATAATCCCCAAAAACCATACCATACACGGAAACACAATATGCCCGGACCGGTTAAAGGGCACCCTGTTTCTACGTCCGCATAAAGAAAGGGTTCGGGGGGGCCCCCCCCCCCCCCCCCCCCACCCAATAGGGGGCCCAAGCTCGCACAGCCCCGAAAGAAGATTTTTTAATTTGGGTTTTTATAACGTGTTTTTAAGGGTTTGGACGGGTTGATGATTTGTGATTGCAAAATTTTATTTTATTTTTTGTTGTTTGACTTGTCAAAAGGGTTTTGTCATTTGTATAAGGTACATGCGGGTGTAGGCCAAAGGTGCCCCTGCAGGGGAACCCCTGAATTTTAATACGGTTTACCCAGAAAAATGTTATTTATTTTGGGTATATCCCCATATTCACGTATTTTCCCCTTTGCCCCTGTCTGGGCCCCGGGGGGTAGAATAGGCCAGAGAAAGGCCCTCGCTAATCGTAAAAGGGCCCCGAAAAAAAGCCCATCAAAATCTCCCGGGAAAAATAGGGGGGTTTAAATTCCCTCCCCGTACGACAGGCGAGTTTGCGTTCGTGCGGGGCCCTTTTCCCCCTTCCATTGACTCCCCTTCTCGCCGAGGAGACGAGAATGAGGGAAAAAAAACTTTGAACTTCCCCAAACCCAATAATGGGGCTTTGCTGACCAGTATTTTGTTTTGCCTCCCATATTCTTTTCGACTCTCACGTCGAGAAGAGGTGGTTTTGTCCAAAATTTAAAAAAGGCCACCCCCCGTTTTAACCCCACGGATGTCTTTTTAAACCCAGGGGAAAAGGTTATCCCCAGATGTGAACATGTTAGAATTTTACCAAATATGATGCCTTGCGCACGAAATTTTTTACTCCCCCAATGTTATAAAGAACTACTATCATATGAAAAAGGGGAAACAAACTTTCAAAAATTTCTCATCCAAAGTAAGCTTTTTAGCCAAATTTTTTTCCCACACCATACACTTTTCTTTAAATTATTTTTTTTCCATTTACAAAAATTTTTTTGGGTTTTGCTTTTTATCACCCCCAACAGCATTTTATTTTTTTTATTTTTACCCCTAGAAAAAAATTTTATCATTCAAACCCCCACCATTAATTTCATCCCATGAATTTTCCATTATCACGGGCGGGGGCAAATGACCTAACCGGTTAAAAGCGCCCAGTGTCTCTTGCCGTTGTACGGTGGTTTTTTTAAGGGCCCTGAAAGGGGACCCCACCCCTCCCACCGGCTACCCTTTTACGGCAAGAGCTTAGAAGCTTGGTCTACAAAATCCCAATCCCGTTGGCCCGGGGTGGGAATTGGCGCAGAGCAGGCCTGCTAATCGAAAAAGGCGATCAAAAAGAAACAGCCCCACCTCGCAAACATCAGCTAAAACGAGGGGGTATCTTAGGGCCCCAAAATTTAGGGGGACCCTCGGGCAATCGTCGTGGGGCCCCTTCCCCCCTTCCCCTTTGGACGACCCCCGGGGACAGACAATGCCCACAACAAAAACGAGACAAAGCGATGCCCGGACCGCGACGAGAGAAACCCCCACCCTTTTCCCTTTTTCCCCGGGGCGGGTTCTAAACAGCATGGCCCCCTCCCCCCCCATCCCCGCCTTGGGCTAGAGGGGTGCTTTAGGGACCTCACGGGATGCGCCCTTTTTTCCAAATTAAACAAAATCCCAAAAAACAAAAAAAAAAAAACAGTATAACCCTAAAAAACCCCCCCAAAACCCCAAAATTTTTCTTAACTTTTTTTTTTCCCAATATCCAGGGGGGCCCCCGCAAATTTTACGAAAACCGGTTCCCCAAACCCCTATTTCTTCCCCGTCCCCCATTTTTTTGTTTTAAACCCCCCACAATTTGTCGGGGCCCGGGGGTAAAATTTGGGTTTCAGAACATGGCCGGCAAATCGTAAAAGGCAAACCCAAAGAGAAAAAGTCCCCTCGAATAATCAGCTAGAAAGAGGTAGTATATACACCCGAATCTAGAATCGAGTACGGCAATCACTAAAAATCAGGTATATAAGGGAGGGGGTTAGACTCTTAATATATTTGTTTTATTTTTTTTTAATAAAGAATGATGCAAAAACTAGACGAAAGCGACGTAAGAAAAAAATTTTTTCCTCCTTTTTTTTGGCCGTGACTGCAGGTTCTGACCAGCACGGGTGTTATCTCACGACCCTCCCTTTTAGGAAAATGTTTCTTTCCCAGAAACAGGACCAAAAACGCAAATTTGGCCACCCGGGGTCATCTAGACGGGAGATTAGAACTAGCCCACCGGGGCAACGGTGTGCAAAATTTTGCACCATTATGTTGCAAAATTGGGGAGCCCGGACAAGATTGCCCTAGGTTGTAGGGAAACCCAAGTGGAGAGCATGGGGAAAAGAAGGGTCGGGAGCCGGAAACCCCCTGGTAAAAAAAATTATTGGTCTTTTGTCTTTTGGGCCGGACCTAAAAATTTGGGTCTTTTTACTACCCCTTTCCCGTGAAAAAAAGAAAAACTTTAATGTTTACAAGGCCCCATGTGGTAGAACCAAAGTGGGCTAGTTTGGGGCTTTTTCCCGGGAAAAATTTTTAGGTTGGGCCCCTTTCTACTATGGGAAAAAACTTAATAACCCCCCTCACCCCCCCTTTCCCCTCCCCCAAAAAAACAATTTCCACAAAGAAAAAAAGGGTGTCTTTATTTGAAAACCAAAAAAATTTCCCTTTAAACAGGTTAAAAAAAATACCCCAAACCAGTACAAAATTTCCCAGAATGTTTACTATTAAACATTTAAAAAAGAACACAAAAATTTTTTTAAAAAATTTACAGTTTCGATTGCAAAAACCCAAATTAAGGGGTAGCGGTTTCCCTAAAAACAGTACGGAAAAATGCAAAAAGGGTTGTTTGGTTTAGACAGCTAATGATAAGCGTATGAACTTTTTATTTAAACCACAAAATTTGATACCTATTCCCCACCCTTGAAGTTAAACCGCATGAACAATTTTAAAAAATTTTAAAAGGGAAATTTTTGGGTTTTTCTGATCTTAAATATATTAATAATGAGGAAATTTAAAAAGGGAATCTCCAAAAAAGGTGTTTATTTACTTGTATGGAATAAGACCCCTGTTGAGGGGGAAGGAATTTTTCCCAATGGCACAAAAAATCCTCACCCCTTTAACACGAAAGGGTTTAAAATGAAAAAAGGGGATGGGGTACCAACATTTTAGATGTTAGAACCAAAATACCAAACCCCCTGAGAGTTTCACCTTTTTCAAAAATTTTTGGGGAAAACCCAAAAAGTTTGTAAAAACAGAACCTTTTTTTAGAAATTGCGGTTACAAATCTCATGGTGAAGTGCAGGGGGGAACATCCAAAAAAGTGTGTCAATGTAGTGGTCCTCATGCTTTTTCCCCTTTGATTGTCCCAGATGGAGGAAGAGAAGAAGGGAAAAGTGAGATAAGGGGGGTTGACAAACTAAATGTTCAGAGGCAAAGGGAAAAAGGGATAAAAATTTTCCCCACCATCTAATCTTCCAGATCATTTGCCCCCCCCCAAACGGGGAGCATTAAAATAAATAGAGGGATAAAGACAACCAAAACCTATAGAAAAATCCAAAAACCCTTTTCCTATAAATCCCCAAACTGATGCGGCTACCAAACCAATTTTGAAGCTGATTCGGCCCACCAGCCATGTTGAAACATTTACGTTTGGTTTAAGGGGAACCCAAAACTAAAGGAAAAAGAAAAAACTTTGCTTGTGATACGAAATCACTACAAGATTTTTTTTTAATTAAAAGATCAAAACAAAGCAAACAAAAGGGCAGGGAAAACCTTACAAGAGTTACTTTTTCCCCGACCCCCCCCCGATCTCAAATTTCCCAGGGAAAAAAAAAAGGTAAATTTATTCGCCAGCAAGGGCGTCAACAGCAATGTGTGTTCAAGTTGCAGCAAAAATTTAAATAAAACACCAGCCACAGTTTTTAAAAAACCCGAAATCGTTGAGGATTTATGGGGTACAAAAAATTAAAAAAATTTTTAAGATCCCAAAAAAAAAAACAGCCCATCCACGTTGGGCACTTACTGATGCAAGTTGGAGGTCGGTTAAGGATGAGGGAATTTCCCTTTTTAATTTTAAAAAAACCCTAAAGTGAAATTTTAAAAAAAAACAGGCCCTTTTTTAAAATCATACAAAATCTTAAAAAATTTTAAAAGGGTTCCCCTAATAACGTGGAATTGTAGAGGATTTTATGCAAAATTTTAGAAGAAACTACAGCTACCCCTTACAAAACACACAAAAACCCTTTAAACTTATTATTACCCCCCAAAAATTTTTTCAAACCAAAGATAACCCTACGGTTAAAAGGGGGGTTAAAAATCTCCGTTTTGGATTATACAGGAGGTGAACGGGGCACAGGGAGGTGTTGCCATTTTGGGGCATACTCTTTTATGCCAAACCCAAAATTTCCCTTTACAACTCGCCTTCCCCGGCCGTCGCCGTTACAGCTTACATTCCAAAGTAAACCCATTTTGCTATATTTTCATTCCCACCTTTTAAACATTAGAAAACCCCGATTGGAGGGGATTGGGCGGATCAAATACATGGACCCTAATCTTGGGGGTTGATTTTTAAAGCCCACCATCTGAATGGGGATAGTAGTTTCGGGCAAAAGGGGGGTTTTGGTTTTAAAAGATTTTTTACAAAAACAATGATGTTTCATTGTTGAACACGGGCCAGAGGGTCATTTACGTCACATTTGGCACTTTTTCAGCCATGATTTGTCATGGTACACCATTGCTATCGCTTTATTTTCGAGTAGATGGCGGGGATCCCTGGAATGATCATTTTTCCCAATTTAGGTGAATTTTATTAAAAATACAATACGCCACACAATCCAAAGGGAGGGGATGGAGATTTGGGGCCCCAAACCCATTTGGGGGAAAAATTCCAGGGGAAATTTGTTTAAAATCTCTTTGCTTTAAAATGGGCTTTCTAGTTCTCGTGACCCCAAAACCCTGCTTTTCAATATGGTTAGTAAATGCCCTTTCTTGAGCCCGGGCCCCAAAAATTTTCCAGGTTTTACCACTGACTTTGGGGGAACCACGACGTTTTTTTTTTTTTTTTTTTTTTGGTTTTTTTCCCCCCCCTTTTTTCCTTTTCCCCCCCCCCCTTTGTTGGGGGAACAAATTTTGGGACCAAGGCAAAAGAAACGAAAAAAAATAAAAACATTCCAAGAAAATGTACTTTTTAAAAAATTAAACCCCCCCAGAGGGGGAAAAAAAAATTTAAAACAAATTAAATGGAAATCAAAACAAAGTATGGATCCAATTTTCATTTCCCCAAAATTCTTCCCCGATTGGTTTGGAAAAGGAAATCCATTATGGAGTTCAGGAAAAACCCAACCGTACAAAATCGGGAAAAATTAAATTTTTTCTCCCGGAAAAATGGGCCTTAATATGGTTCCAAATTGGGGAACCCCCAAGGGGAGCCCAATGCACATTGTGGGGGAAAACAAACACAACGCCTTACCCAAATTTCAAAAATTTTAATTTTTGCAAAAAAACATTTCATATTAAATAATCTTTTTTTGGGCTTTTTCTTTCTAAAATCAATTTCTTTTTTAATCCCTTAGAAAACAAATTAAACATCAAAACCACCCTTTAAAACATTTTCAAATTTTAAAACCGGGACAAAAACCACCCGGGTTAATTTTCTTAATTTTTTTCCTCATATTTTAAAAGGCAAATTTTTTCAAATCAAAAACTTACTTTGTTTTTTATTCCTTGAAAAAATCAATTAATTTTTAAAAACCCCCAAAATAACCCAAAATTTTTTTCCAGGGCCCCTTGGGGCCCAACCGGGTGACGCCCTGGGTTTTTGGCGCGTCCGTTTGAAAAAGAAAAACCAATTAAAATTCCCCAAAAAAGGGGGAAAACCCAAGCAGGTTTTTTTAATTTTTGGCCGGGCCCCAAAAGAAAAATTACCTTGGAAAAACACCTAGAAAGGGGAGAAGAAACCAGACGGGTCTCCGAACCCGGGGTTTTTCCCCACAAAAAAACCCGGGAGTTTGGCGTCCCGCGATTACAAAAAAATAAACCCGGGGTTTAAAAACCCCCGCCCCCCCAGGGGTTTTGGCCCGAGGGGCCCCCCCTTCCCTTTTTCCTTTTAAAAGGAAAAATTTGCATTTAAAATAAATTGAAAAAAACAGTTTTAATCCCCAAAAAAAAAAAAAAAAAGATCTTTTTGGGAAAATTTTTTGGGGACCTTTGGGGGCCCCTTCCCTTGACGCCCCCCCCGGGGGAAACAAAAACAAAAGGGAACAACAAAGCCCCCCCCCCCCCATTTTTTGGACCCCGAAGTGAGAAAAATTTCCAAAAGGCTTTTGAAAAATGGGCGCCCCTCCCCCTAATTTTCCCCTTACATTTAAAAAAGGGGGGTGCATTTATTGGGCCCACCTTTCCGTTTCAACCCCCCCAATTTTTAAAAAATTTTTAAAAAAAAAGAAAAAAACCAAAATAAGGGAATTACAAAATTTGACTGGGTTAAACCCCCAAAAAAAAGGAAAAAAAGAAAAATTTTTTCCCCTTAAAAAACCCAAATTTTAAAAAAAACCTTTCAACCCTTTGGCCCAATTTTTTTTGGTTTAAAAAAAGTAGACAAAATAAACTCAAACAAAAAAGGGCTAAAACTTGGCAAACCTCTAATTTAAAAAAATTCGGGTTTCCCCCAAAATCATTTTCCCCTTGGGAACCCACCCTTGCCTAAATTACAACCATTAAACCAAAGGTTTACCCAAACCCTATGGAAAAGAAAAAAAACCCCCCCCCCTTAGGGGGAAATTTACCCGAATGGGGGTTTCCTAAAAAAAAAATTGAAGGTTTATTTAAATTTTTTAAAAAAAAAAACCCCCAATTTAAATTTAAATAAAATACAAAAAAACCCTTAAGGCCAAAACCGGGGAAGCCCAAAAAATTTAAACAAAAAAATAAAAACTTAAAAAAAGGGGGTATAACGAAAACAAAAACAATCTCACCTTCAATATAAATCCCCATTTTTCCCCCAACCGGGGGGAAACCCCGACCCTTTAGAAATTCCCGCCCCTTGCCCCGTCTGGAGGGAAAATGGCCACGAACGGATGGACAAAGACAAGGCCAAGAGAAAAAACAACCCCTTTCCCCCCTTCCCTGAAAAGGGGGCCAGAAAAGGGCCCCCTCCCCAACTAACAGGGGGCGGGGGTCCGGGTTTAAATTTTTCCCCAAATAAACCAAAAACCCCCCTAACCAAAGGGCAAATTCGGACCAAGCCCCCTAACTTTCTTTTTCCCCCCTCTGGGCCCCCAAAAAGGGAAGGGGATTACACAAAACGGTTGGGGTTTAAAAAAATAAAAAAAACGATATTTAAAAATGGGTTTAAAAAAAATAAATTAAGTTAACTAACAACCTTTCCCTTTTCCTTGAAAAATGCCCAAGATTTCCCCAAAAAAAATAGCGCCCAGGTAAAACCCCCCTTCCCCCCGTCTGGGCCCAGGGTTAAACCCGGGAAAGGGGGTTTTGACCTTTAAAAGGGTTAGAGGAAAAAGTAAACCTGAAAATTTTAATTAAAAAAGAACTCAAAACAAAACAAAAAACAAAAACTCCCAAACTAGACCCAGGTAAGGGGGCGTTTTTCGGGGAATTTCCCCCCCTTTTGAAAATTTAACAAAACCAATTTCCCAAATTTAACAATTTTTAAAAAAAACGACCTTTTTTTTCCCCCACCCCAACCCCGCCCTTTCCCCCCAAAACCTTTCCTTCCCCCCCTTCCCAATTTTGAATTCAAGGCGGCTTACCCAAAAGGGGAAAAAAGGCCCCATTTTTTGGGAAAAAGCCCCCCAAAAAATTTAAACTTCTTAAAAAAAATTTCTCCCGCTTAAACCCGGAAAGGAACGGTTTTTGTAGACCCCCCTTTCCCTTTCCACACTTCACAAACGCGTTGGAAAAAAGGGTGATTGGACCCCGGAAGTGAGAAAACCCCCCCCCCCTGCCCCGGGGGGCACCGGAAAAGGGCCCCCTCCCCCAAATCCCCGAAGAAGTTTTAAAAATTAAAAGGGGGACCAAACCTTTAACCAAAAAATTTTAAAAAAAATTTTAAAAAAATTTAAAATTAAAAATAATAAACCGGGAAAAAAAAAAAATACCCCTTATTAAAATTTTTCAATTCCCCCTGGGGGTTTTATTATACCTTACTTTAAAATTTATTTCTTTTCAATTATAATTTATTTAAGTTAAAAAATTTTCCCACCCCAAACCTTAATTTAAACAACTTCCAAAAAAAAAGTTACCCTTTTTTTTAAAAATCCCCGCCCCCAACCCCCCCCCCCCCCCCAAAAAAAAAAAAAAAAAAAAAAAAAAAAAGGAAAAGGGTAAGGTTTTAATTTTACTTTTCCCCGAATTCCCTTTTTTTGGAAAAAGGGGAGCTTTTGGCCAATTTTTTTCCCGACGGGGACCCTTGGGCCCCTTCCCCTTGAAAA
The DNA here is from genome assembly GCA_024449915.1 of Sweltsa coloradensis. NCBI lineage: Eukaryota > Metazoa > Arthropoda > Insecta > Plecoptera > Chloroperlidae > Sweltsa > Sweltsa coloradensis. The sequence continues at coordinate 59,424 of JAMZAV010003003.1, forward strand.
AAAAGAAAAAACCCCCGGCCCCCGGGAAAAGAATTTTCCGTGGCGGGTTTCCCGACCAGCATGGGCCCCTCCTCCCCAAATCCCTTAGACTAGAGTGGAGCATTATGACCTAAAGGTAGACGCGTCCTTAATCCAGATAAACCAAAATGTATAAACATTTCAATTAATGATTAATAACGAACTCACAACAAATACATTATTACCTAACAATATCACTGAGATTCAGTATGACCTCACGGTTGAAGCGACTTGATTCTCTCGGGTTGTCAATTGAGTAGTTGCTATTTAAGTAACATTTTACACACTTCTTTAATTAATTATTTATTTATTTCAATTCAAATAAATATTTATTGTTTATCTTTTACTATCAATTCCATCACATTCTGTTCTTTTCTCTTCAACCAAGAAAACCATAATACACGTATCAAACACACCATAAACTTATTCATTACCTTATAATATCACAGGCGGCGCAATATGACCAAACCGGTGTAAGCGCCCTAGTTTCTTACGCCGTCGTCAATGGAAACGCAACCATTATCTTCAGTCTTCCTCAAACACCTCCTCCGCTACCGTGGGTCGGTTTAGTAGATCCCTCCATTTCTCACGGTTTTCCCACAGACTTTCAGCTTCCACTTTGTTCCATGTTGTTCAACAAGGCGTCGTATTTTGTACATTCTGCTAACGTACATCGTGTGTTAGCAGAACGTACCAAACACAATGACGCGCACGCAATTTGATCTCTCCCAATCATATGAAGAACGTCTAACATATAATAACTGTGACAATCTTTCCAAATTTCACATTCAAAGTAATTTATTTAACAAAAATTTATTCACATCAAACATTATAATTAATAATATTTAATACAATCCAGAAATTAAAAAATCCATCCCGATCTCCTAAATATTATCAATTCCACCTACAGGAGTGTTTATTCATACACATTACTTTTATTTTGATATTACTTTCATTATCATCAATTTATCTACCCCCGTCTGGGCCCGGGGTAGAATTGGCCCAGAGCATGGCTCTGCTAATCGTAAAAGGCGATTCAAGAGAAAAAGTCCACCTTGCAAACATCAGCTAGCAAGAAGGGTAGTATATTACTCCCCGAATCTAGAGGCGAGCTCTGGCAATCGTCGCCGGGGACCTTGCCCCCTTCCCTTGACGACCCCCCGGCGACGATGACAAAGACAATGACACCACGAACAATGACAAAGACAATGACGACCGCGACGTGGGAAACCCCCCTTCCTCCCCTTTCCCGTGGCTGGTTCTGACCAGCATGGGCCCCTTTTCCTCCCCCCCCCCCCTAGGTTAGAGTGGTGCATTATGACCTAACGGTTGACGCGTCCTTAATCCAAATAAACCAAAAAAAAATCAATTTATTTTGTTATTTATACACTTAGAAAACAATCTAATCGTCAAACATACCTGCATTAACTCTTCTCATTTACTTTCAGTCACAGGCGGCGCAATATGACCTAAATGATTGAAGCGCCCTAGTTTCTCACGTCGTCGTCATATCCTTCTTCCAACATTGTTTGTAAGGTACTCGTCACCTCCACCAAGATACCCATGCCGGTAACGACTTTATATGTGTTCTTTACGACAACGTATATTATCTCTTTACTTGTAATATTACCCAACCCATTGTTTGTTATAAATGATGGTTATAATTAGTTAAATACTAGGCTGCTGCGCGAACGCCTTTTCCAGTCGCGATGATGGATGCGCTTTAATGGTTAAATATCGTTGCCCTAAAAGAACAATTTTTATAGAAATATTTCTTCGATTGTCCATAAAATCATGACACATCTAAGTTTAGTGATTTCGAACGTACCCATAAAGTTTCATGAAGATCGGAGTAGCCGTTTTGTTCGGTCGCGGGCTGAATGTCACGAAAATATCGCATTTTTTATTTTATTTTATAGTCGTTAGGTATGATATTTATGAGAATAAATTCTTATTAAAAAATGCAAAAAAATTAGCAGATTAAGGTATATAATATGGAAGGTCTCCTTTAATTTTCATCACGATCGCACATGCCGTTTGCCCGGTTGAGCGACAAAAAAATCACCCAAGCTATTTATCTCAGGGTTAGTGAAAGTAAAGTTTCCGCTTCGCTGATAAAATTCTCACGGGAGAAATGCATTAATTATTTATTAATCGCACATCTACATGAGTCCCGTGTCTGGCGCGGGGTAGAATTGGCCCAGAGCTTGACTCTGCTAATCGTAAAAGGCGATTCAAGAGAAAAAGTCCACCTTGCAAACATCAGCTGGTATGACGGGTAGTATATTACTCCCCGAATCTAGAGGCGAGCTCTGGCAATCGTCGTCGGGGACCTTGTCCCCTTCTCTTGAACACTGCTCGACGTCGATGACGACAATGACACAACAAACATGACGAGGAAATGACGACCGCGACGTGAGAACCCCTTTTCCCCCCTCCTCTTTTCGGGCTGGTTCTGACCAGCAGGGGCCCCCCTTCTCCTCCACCCTCCAGATCAGAGTGTGCAATATGACCTAACGGTTTGGCGCTCCTTAACCCGAAAAACATTACTTATATATAAAATATAAAAATAATTCCCCCCCCCCCCCCCCCTCACCCTGGGTTTTTAGAGTAGTGTTTTTATGACCTGACGGCCCAAGGGTTTGACGTCTAATCAAACAAAAAAAAATAACTAAAAAACCCAAAACCCCCCCCCTTTTTCTCCCCCTCCCCGAGCGGTTGGAAAATTTTTCTCTCTAGCCCCCGTCGGGGCCCCGGGGTAAATTGGCCCAGAGCTGGCTCTGCTAACGTAAAATGTGTTTCAAGAGAGAAAGTCCACCTCGCAAATTTCCAAACCCCTGTGTGTAGGCTCCCGAGAGAACAAAATTTGCCAAAAACCCATCCCCTTTTACTCTCTTTATCCAAATAAACCCCCAAATTAACTTTAAAAAAAAGTTGGCGCCCCAAAAAAACCATTAAACTTATCCAAAAAAGGTTAAAACAATTGATTTAAAAACTTTTATAACCTACCACAGTGGGCGAAAAAATAGGGTTTTGCGCGCCCCATTTTGCAGTCGTCTTGTTGCGGGCCTCACACCCGCTGGGCCCGGGTTTAGAATTGGACTAGAGCATGGCCTGCTAATTTAAAAGGTGATTCAAGAAAAAAGCCCACCTCGAAAACTCAGCTAGTATAAAGGGAAAGTATTTTTACGCCCCAAAACTAGAGGCGAGTTTTCTGGCAATCGTCGTAAGGGGGCACCCTCCCTTTCCCTTGACACCCTCGAGACGATGACGAAAATGACACCACGAACGATGACGAAACGATGACGACCGCTACGGAAAAAAACCCCCTTCCTCCCCTCACCCAGCCTTCTCCCAGATGGCCCCTCCTCCCATACCCCATCTGAGTGTGCATTATACCTAAGGGTTTACGCGCCCTTTAAACCAAAAATAACCAAATCTTTTGACCAGAATGGGGCCCCTCCCCCAAAATTTTTCCTGTAGGGAGCTATTTTCCCATAAAGGGTTTTGCGCACCCTTATCTAAAAAAATTGCTATTACTATCATCGACATCATTTTCTTTTCTTATTAATTACACATAGAAAACAATAAATCACAAAACACCATTTAATCATTTCATTATTTTTCAATAAAAGAGGCGGCGCAAATTTTTAAAAACTGTTAAAGCGCCCTAGGTTCTCTTATCGTCTTTGAAATTTAAAGGGAAGCTGGCATCTTACGTCTCATATTCATACACAAAGGTTTTTTAAGAAATGACTGGTGATAAATAGGAAAAAAATTGACCAAAAGAAGAAGGGGAAATTATACCCACGGGGCCTACTTCTTTAAAAAAGTCCCAAAGGGGACCAACGGCTTTACTTTTTCCATCCGAAAGGACGGTGTAACCTTGGGGACAGTCATATTTTTTTTTTTCCACTTTACCCAAAATGCCGAGCAGACGTCGGGGAGAACGAAGTGTTACACTACCTCAAACCCCGTCTGCTCTAACCAACGGTTATACGGGTTTCAGGGTGTCTCACGGTTTTTCCAAAACTCAAAAACCAGAGAAAATGTTTTTTTCCCAAAATGTGACAGATGTGTTCCCTTATACGTACATCAATCTAGGAGAATGTCCCAAAAAAGAGCCGGGGCGCACGAAATTTTGATCTCTCTCATTCATAAAAGAATTTCAATCAAAATTTGATAACGGGAAAAACTTTCTAAATTTCTCATGTAAATAATCTATTAAACAAATTTTTTTCACTCGTACACATTTTTTTTAATTTATTTTTTTCCATTCACATAAATAACTTTGTTTTTTCTAAAACTATAAATCACTTTATTTTTTTTATTCCCTTTGGGAAAAACAATAAAATCTCAACACCATTAACTCATCTCATAAATTTTCAAATTCACGGGCACGCAATATGCCCCCAACCGTTTGCGCCCCCTAGTTTCTCACCCCGTCGTCACAGTCCTTTTTAATATTTTCCTCCGTCGGGGGCCCGGGGGTAGAATTGGCCCAGAGCATGGCTCTGCAAATCGAAAAATGCGATTCAAGGAAGAAGTCCACCTCGAAAACATCAGCTACTAAGAGCTGATTACTCCCCGAATCTAAGGCGAGCTCTGGCAATCGTGTCGGGGCCCCTGCTCCCTTCCCTTCACGACCTCCCGGGGACGATGACAATATACATCGAACGATGAAAAGGGGCGATGAAGACGCGGCGTGAAAAACCCCCCCTTCCTTCTCTTACCCCTGGGGTTCTGAGCCCCATGGGCTCCTCCTCCCCCCCCCCGGTTAAAGGGGTGATTGTAACCTAAGGGTTGACGCTTTTTCCTTAACCCAAATTTTTTTTTTTAAAACCCAAGGTATTTTTTGTTTTAGCCAACGAGTTTTCCCCTATCTTGAGATAAAGTGCCCCCTGACTTTTCGTTTTCACACCGAAACAGAAGTTAAAAAACAAGATATTACCTTAACTGTCATGTGGGGTTGGGAAATTAGCTAATTGTTTCCCCCAGCCCGGCAATTAGAAGCGAACCAATATAAAAAAATGGTAAAGGCATAGTGACGGGTTTTAATCCAAAATAAACTTTTTATATTTTGAACATTGAATAAAGGAATCCAAAAATATTTGCCCCTTTTTAAATTTTTAAAGATTCATTTGGGGGGGGGAGCCCGGATCCCAAAATGCCCTCTTTTTTTTCCCCTTATAATGTTAAAGTTTTTCTTCAACTCTGTCTGGGGCCCGGGAATTTTCCAGAGCATCCGCTACCTTTAAAGGGGCAATAAAAAAAGGCCCCCTGGGAAATTTCTATGTTTTGAAGAGAAATTTTATCCCGAAAACCCAAAGGCGAGTTGGTGTTTTGCCTCGGGGGCCCTCCCCCTTCCTAACCCTCCAAAAATCCCTTGCCCCTTTTAAAAAAAAGTTAAAACCCAAAACGTGAAAAACCCCCAAACCCCCCACCTGGGTGGTTTACCCGGGGCCCTTTCCCCCAAGGGTAGGGGGTTATGAAAATTTTCGGAAATAAAAATTTTTTTTAAAAAAATTTTTTGAAAAAGGAAGGGGGGGGAATTTTTTTTTATTCCCGAAATTAGAGGCAAGCTCTGACGTTCGTCGTCGGGGACCTTTTCCCCTCCCCTTGACGACATAACCTCACTTTTTAACCCCTACCAGTGGCTAGTTGAGTTGGTCCAGAGCATGGCCTGCCAGTCGTACAAAGCGGTTCAAGAGAAAAAGTCCACCTCACCAACATCAGCTAGTATGAAGGGTACTATTTTATCCCCAAAAAATAGTGCGAGTTTTGGGCAATCGCCCGTCGGGGCCCTTTGGGCCCCTTCCCTTGACACCCCCCCCCGACGACGATGACGACAATGAAACCACGAACAATGACGAATACAATGATGAGCTCGACGTGAGAATACCCCTTCCTCCATTTACCCGTGGCTGGTTCTGACCAGCATGGGGTCTCCTCCCCATATCCCCTAGGTAGAGTGGTGCATTATGACCCCCGGTTGACTTCTCAATCAAATAAACCAAAAAAAAAAATCACCGAAGTTAAGCAACCATGGGCGTGTCGGGGGGTTAGAGTGGGTGACCGCTAACCCTTAAAAACTCCCCTTATAACGCTGGTTAGATCAGACGGAGGGTTTTCGAGAGCTAGTGAAACGGCTTCGTTCTTTTTCGACGTTGCTGGCAGTCCGGGTAATGGAAAAACTTATATGCTGTAAAGGTAACACCGTGCTCTTGGTGGGACGTTTAAGCCGTTAGTCCTCTTAGTTTTTTTCAAAAGGGTAGGCTACCTGCCGGAAACCCGGATTTACTCTCCCCCCCCTTAATATTAAATTTTCACTGGGGAATCATAATCATTTGGAAATAGACCTAAAAATAATTTTTGTGGGGGCTCTTTTGGTCTTGGGGTTAGCGTATCTGTTTCCCAAATGCGAGGTCCGGGGTTTTCGATTCCCCCCAAAAAGTCAAATTTTTTTTAACTTCTGTTTGGACTTAAGTCCGTAGTTTTTGTCTAAGGATTTGTAACGGGACATTGGGCCGCCTAGCAACAAAACACATAATAAATCAGAGTTGTTTCTGAATCGGCCTTCTGATTTTGGCGTTGATCCGGGGTTTTCGCAATGCCCCATCCCCATATTGCTATTTTTTCTTTTAAAAAAAAAATATCGATCTTGGTTGGTTATCGCCACTCGTCGTTGCGTGGGGCCTCAGGTGGATTGGTTGCTTTATTTATGTCCCCCATAAAAAATCAGTTATATAACTGAGTGGGTAGACTCTCAATAAAATGTTTTATTTTTTTATTTATTTAATCTTTACCACCATCTCTCGAATAGCCTTGTGCATTAAAATGAGACTTTTTAAAAAAACAAAACTCAATCATTTTAAAAAAAAATTAAAAAAAAAAAAAATTTTTTTAAAATTTCTTTAAATTTATAAAATTATTTTTTTTTTTTGCTATAACTTTTTTGGGGTAGCGAAGCGAAGACTTAATTTCCCGACCCCCCAAAAAAATTAGCTCGGGTTTTTTTTTGTTTTTTTTTGTTTTCCGTCTGTTTGTTCGCCTCTCTACCGGGCAAACGGCAATAAGCGATCTTGAGGAAAATTTTAAACGACCCTCGTTTTCTTGAACTTAACTTGCCACGTTTTTGGGGGGACAACCGTGAAAAATTTTTTCATGAATATCGTCTAATAAACATTTTTTTTTTTTGTTTTTTGTGCGATATTTTTCGTGCCCTTTGGGGCCCAAATTTTGACCCAAAAAGGGGGGGCTCCACGTTTTATATTTCACAGGACATTAAGGGGAATGGTGAGTTTTGCTTTCTGAAAGAAAAAGTTGGAAAAAGTTAGCCAGAAAAGAGGGGGGGAAAAAAAGCTTTTTAAATACTTTTTGCTTTTTTTTGCGATATTTTTTGTGCCTTTTTTGGGCCCAAATTTTGACCAAAAGGGTAAGGCTACAACGTTCATATTATCATGGGCATTAAGGTTAGGGGATTTAGTACCCTTTTTAAAGAAAATGTTGAAAAATTTTGCCCCGAATCCTAGAAAAAAATTAACTTTTTAAAGTAAGATTTTTTCGTTTAAAAATAACAAAAAATTTCAAGAAAAAATAGAAACTTGACAAAAATCACCTACAATGCGTCGGGAGAAAACAAAGCACTTGCAAAAATAAAGATTCCCACAAAAAACTAAAAACTTTAAAAAAAACTATTCATCAACGCGGCGGGCTTTGCGTTTTCCTAGTCAAATAATCATTTTCTTTTTTTTGGAGAGCGAAGCGAAGATTCCTTTCACTACACTGGAGATAAAAAACCCGGGTTTTTTTTGTTTTCTTTCTTTTTGTTTTGTTTTTTTTGTTAGCACGATTCCGGCTAACCAATAGTCCAAATTTCGATGAAATTTTTTTGGAGGCCTTTGAAAACTCTGACTTAAAAACGCCCCCGTTTTTAAGCACATCGGGAAAATATTTCCCATGAAAATCGCAATTTTTTAAAAGATTTTTTTATTTTTTTTTTTTAAAATTTCTTCGACTTTTAACACTACATGCTTTGTTTGATTGTAATGATTTTTTTTTCCCCGAACCTTAATTTTATGAAATTTAATTATTATAGAAATTTGAGCGTTATCGAAAAAATATTTTTTACGAAAATTGCGATTTTTTACGACTTTTTCGATTTTAAAAATTTTTTCGGGTTTTTAAAAAAACCCACATGATGTTTTCGATTTTAAAGATTTTTTTCACAAACCTTAAATTTTATAAATTTGTATATTTTGTGAAATTTAGTGCAATCAAAAAATTTTTTCGTGATAAAACGCAATTTTACGATATTTTTTTTTGATTTTTTTTTTTAAAAATTTTTTTCGACTTATAACACCTCATGCTTTATCCCTTTTTTGATTTTTTTTACATAACCTTAAAATTTTTTGAAATAATATATTTTTGTGAAATTTTGAACGAATCGTAAAAATTATTTCGCATAAAAATCTCATTTTTCCCTTTTTTCGTTTTAAAAAAATTACGCTCATCCCAAAAACGGCCTGAAAAAAACGTTTTGCGAAGCTTCCTATTATATAAAAGACAAACAAAGAAAAAAAAATAAATTATCAAACACACAAAACTTTTCATTTTTTTAACATATTAAGGCGGGGCAATATGCCTACCGGTTGAAAAACACCCAGTTTCTTACGTCGTCGTTGGTACCTTTAACAATTTCAATTTTCATTTTTTTCAGACAAGTTTTAAACAAATTTTACAAGTACAGGTAACCAATAAAAGTTGAACAAGACAATCGGAAGTTGTGTCGCCCCATTTACACAATAACAATATCATAATAATAAATTATTAATAATAAAAACAATAAATAGTGAAAAAAAATAAAATTCAGTGATCCAAAAATAACTAAACAGATACTCAGCTAGACCTAATAACAAAACAATATTTTCACACTTTTAATACTAAAGTTATGACCGACAATGAAACATTAACATTTATTTACCATCTAAATTAAACTACGAAGTATTTTAAATAGCCTCAATCGCTCCCCCTTTTTCGTCAAAAACCAAAAACTTTTTTCTTTTAAGGGAACTCCTCCAGGTGTATACTTTAACACTTGGTTACCCACCTGGGTCAAAGCGGGCCCCCCAGTCCAATTATTCTTAGCCCTGAGCGCATTATGGGGGTGGCGTACTGTGGGCTCAGTCCCTTTAAGTTACATCTACCAATGAAAAATTTAGTTGGGGGCCCCCTCTCCATGTGTTTTCGTATTACTCTCCCCAACCTCGCGGGGGTTCAAAAAGGGAACCCAGGGGGGCACTTAGTACTACATTTTTTAAGTGTTTTTACATAGGCAAAACTTTTATCAAGTATTTTACCCCACCCCCAAAAACATATTTTCATTAAATTGATAGATATGAACTTATATACCTTATCTAAGTAAATTATATATATATATAAAATAAAAAAAACATACATATAAAAAAATGAAAAAAGGGCAAATTTAAATGAGGGGGGGGGGGGGGGGGGGGGGGGATTGGGCAAAATTTCACCAAAAATAAACAAAAAGGGAAAACTTTTTTGGAATCGAATCAATATACTTAAACATCATTGGGAAAAAAAAAAAAAAAAAAAAAGTTCAAAAAATGGATTTAAATTTAAAAATTCAAAATTGCGTTTTTTTTCCGTTTTTTTTCCGAAAAATTTCAATGGGAAAAAAAAAAAATATAATTTTCGCGAATTTTAACTCTTGAAAAAACTAAATGGGCATCAAAAAGGTTTTAAACTTTAAATTTCCCGACGAATAGTAGGGTTTCCCAAAAACTGAAACAGGCAAAAATAAGGGGGTTTAATGATGGGGGCCTGACGCGCCCCAGGGGGGTTTTTTATGCTTCTCAGAAACAGGTGGTTAACCAAGGGTTAAGGGCAATAATTTTTGTAAAATTTCATCGAAAATTTTTAAATCTTTTCTTAGCTATCAGGTCTGGGAATTTATTAAAAGTTTAAAAATAAAATACATAGAGTTATTTTTTGGGTTTGTTCGTAAAATACTGTTAGAATGAAAAGTTTTATTATGACGAGTGTTGTGCTGGTTTTTACTTCATGGTTTTTTAAAGGGAAAGGGTTTTTTGAAAGTGTAAAAGGTTTTTTTAACAAGAGAGGTTTTCCCCCAAAATTCAGGGAAAAAGAGGTTAAAATTTTGTTTTTTAAAGAATAGCGGCTTGCGTGAGCCCTTAAAAAACAATGATTTAAGGCCCACAGTTTCTCACTGCCTTTTTTTTTTAATTTAAATAATTTATATAATTTTCTGAGTGTCCCCCAAAAAAACTATTCCCTAAATAGGTGAGATTCAAATTAGAATGATAAAATATCTTAGCCCAATTTAACCCTGCTATTTTATTTTTGAATCTAATTGCGAAGCAAACGAAAATAAGTTTACTACAGAGGGTCAAAAAAATGTTGTGACCAACTAAGATTTTTATCTAAAAAGCCTAGAGACTTTAAAAGCGATACAGGCAAAATAATTAAACCATCCCTACATTGTAAAGAAAACGATTTTATTAGATGTTTACGTTTTTGTGATGAAAGAAAGAAAAAAAAGTTTTTTTTGCTAAATTAAAATACTAATTTATTTTTTGATACCAGTCACTTGCTTTAGCTATTTTTTTTTTTGCATTGTTTTTAATACAACATTGATGAGCCTTTAACAAGTAAACTGCCTCATCAACAAAGAGTTTCCAATCATCAAAGCAAAAAAAAAATCATTGGTGTAAATAATGAAGAAACAGAGGGCCAAGGGAAAGGAGCCTTGGGGCACTCCAATACAATTTTACTAGGGTTAGAAATGATAACTTCTTTTTTTGTCCAATACAAAATGGTAGTTTCTGTGATTTAAAACGGGTTTTCAAAAAAACGATTCTATTAGTTTCAATGCGTACCAGGGAAAGGGCCCAAAATAAGACAATTTTTTTTCAGAAAAATTTTAGGGTAAAACACGTAAAAAAAGTTTTAAAAAAAGATCAAAAAAAATTTTTCCAAGTGGGATTTTTAAATTTTTGCTCAAAGTTTCAGTAACATTTGAAAAAAAGTTATGTTTGCTAAGTTTTCGTTGAGGGGGTTTTTTACAAAAACCTTTTTTGGTGATCAGATATTTTTTATTTTTTACTTTTTCTAGATCGGGGGTTCCTTTTGTATACATAACTTTTTTCCAGGATTTTTGGGGAAAAGTGGAAAAAAATTGGGATATTGCCGGTATTTTATCTAATGCCTGTCTACCCCCCTTTTTTTTTAAAAAAAATAGGAATGATTTTTAGTTTATTTTTTATTTTTTCCCGGGAAAACCCCCTTGAAAAAAAAATTCATTAAAAAATATAACTAAGGGTTCAGCTATGAATCTAATGCACTTTTTTTAGAAGCGAAACGGGGAAAAACCAAATCAACCCCAAACCAAATTTGTTTTTTTTTTTAAATAAATTTTTTAACTACTTAATAATATCACAGGGGTTTTACGGGGAAAAAAAGGAAAATGAATTTGGCATTGTAAATTTTTTCCCGGTTTCCCTTAAATATTCCAAAAACTAAACATTATCATTTTTAATATCCTAAAAAAACCCCTTCTTTTTAATTTTTTTTTCATTTACTTTTTAAAATTCCCCCAAGCGCCCGCAAAAAAAGGGAAACCTCCCCCCGGTTGAAGGCCCAAGTTTCTAAAGCCCGTGGGTCGCCCTTTACCCCTCCCCTGGCGGGTTTTAAACAGCATCTACGGGCCCCTCACCCACAACCCCCTAGACTAGTGTGGGGGGAAAAATGACCTATGGGTTTTTAACCCCGCGCCCCATTAATTTTAAAAATTTAAATAAATAAAAATTTTTAGAAAAACTAAATCAAAGGGTTTTTTTTATCAGGGGCGTGACAAAAATTGGTTTAAAAAAGGGAAAAACGATTTTTTTTTTTGGGCGACATGCATCTTGGGATGTGGCGAAAATTTTAAAAAAAATTTCATAAAATAGTAATTAGGTTTTTATAATAATAATAAAATAAAACCCCCCCATTAACTATCTAGCCCAATTTGTCATAAAAAACAGGGGGGCGCAATATGACCAAAACCGGTTTGAAGCCCCCTTAGTTTTTTCACGTGGGGGTCGAAAAAAGCCCGATGCCCACCCCGAAAAAAAAAAACATTCGTCCCCCCCGGGTTTTCTCGACTCGCACTTTAAAGACGAGGGGTACCCTCATAGTGAAAAAACTCATTAACCCAACATTGACAAAAAGTAAAAGTTATACTTTTTTTCTCGAAAAAAATATCCCCTCTTTTTCACTCCCCAAAAACCCAAACTCACTTTACTCCCAAAAGGAAATTATTTTTAAACGGAAAGAAAGGGAAGGGGTTTGGGACTTTCCCATTACTCCATTTCAAGAATTATTTATGCAGGGGAAAAAAGTGTATAAGTGAAATTAGTGATTTTTTTGGGCCTTTGTTTATAAACATAGGGTCTCCGCAACAAGATGGTTTCCCCTTTCCCGAGAGCAAAATTTACTTATTTTTCCATTAGAAAGGGTAATTTTGGGTTTTGCAAAAAAAAACCATAAATAAAAGACTAAATGTGAATTGGAATGTGTTTTGTAATTTAATTTTAAATTTAAAACTTGTTTTAAAAATTTAAATTTTATACAAAGTTTTTAAAAATTTGGAAAAATTTAAAAGCAAATCTTTTTAAAAAATGCCATTTCATTAAAATTTGAAGCTTTGTTTTTAAAAAAAAAACAAATTTTTTATTTTTATTAATTATAATATAACATTTTTAATTTTTTTTTTCCCTAATAATTAATTTTTTAGTTAAAACCCCTGGTTAAAAAACCCGCCCTTTTTTTGGGGGGCCGAGGGGAGAAATTTTTGGGCCCGTGTATGGCCCCCTGCTAATCGTTTAAAAGGGGAAATTTAAGAGAAAAGGGCCACCTCGAAACTCAGCTTTTATGAAGGGGGGTATTTTTAAACCCCCAAAATAGAGGGGGGCTTGGCAATGTTTTTGTTTGGGGGTTGCCCTTGACGACTCCCCGAAAGACTAAAAAAGGCAAAGACACCCCAAAGAACGAATGACGATGACCCTACGACCGCTACGTGAGAACCCCCCCTTTTTCCCCCCCTTTTCCCCCTGGCTGGTTTTGACCAGCATAGGCCCCCTTCCAAAACCCCCCCCCCCCCTAGTTTTTGAAATAATGCATTTTTGACCAAAAAATTTTAAAAAATGTACAAAAAAAAAAATGATGGCCCGGTTTTCGCACGAAAGTTTGGAAATTTTCCAAAAAAAACTTCTATCATTTTTATCCCCCAAATAATACTATTTAAAAAAAATTTAAATTTGCATTTTTGTTTCACATTTTTAAAAAATTATTTTTTACATTCACATAAAAAAAAAATTTTTTTGGGTTTTACTACATCATCATCATTTTAATTTTTTTTACATAAATTTAAATAAAAAACAAATTTTTCATCAAAAAAAAAATTTTAAATCAACTCATCAATTTTTAATTTTCCCCAGGCGGGGGCAATATGACCTAAGGTTGAAGCGCCCCAAACTTTCGAGTCGTTGTTTTTGGGGGCTTTTTTCCCCTTGGAATTGTTTGAGGGATTGATGCTGACTTGGGGAAAGGCGATTTTATCAATATTTTTTAACCAAGGCTTGTAGGTCTGGGTTGATCAATGCACCGATTGGTTTTTGGGTCCTTGATAGTACATAATTGATCTCTTTAGCATTTCACTTATTTTCACATTTACAGAGTTGTTTGGGTGGAGGCCTCCTATGAAAAACATCAGATGGCACAATCCACTTATTTGTATCAACATACAAAGTGTCAAGTGTCTTGCACGCCCATTTATCGTTGGCGTTAACTTCATAAACAGTGAAATTCGGGACATCTCGGTGATAAATAATGCCTGCGTTTACCATACGAGCCAATGGGTATGGCTTCTTGCATGTCCAGATCAACTGACAAACGTAATCCATTAGTGGAAGGGGATAGTTATTTATATAAATACTTTTTGTTTTGCTATTACTATCCCTCAAATTTATTTTATTTTTTTATAAACTCTAAAAACAATCTCATCATCAAACACACCATTAAATCATCTCGTCAACTTTCAATATCCAAGACGGGGCAATATGACCTAACCGGTTGAAGCGCCCTAGTTTTTTTTACGTTTCGTGACTCTTCACTTGATTATTTTTTTAGTTAGGAAAACATTCACCAAGCCCAAAAACCCAAAGCAATTTAAAAAGCTTATTCTCAGAAAAAAAAAATATCAAAACTAATGTGCAATATCAATTTTTTGGATTTTTTTTGTCCGGATAATAAACAAACCTCCATAATAATATATCTTGGGGAGTAAAAAATCTTAACTTTTAGAAGCTATAATAATTTTATGAGGGATGAAAAAGTGTTCCTAATCATAACACTTCTTGCCATTCTGGTGCATGACTGTGTATGAAAACCAAAATTCCCCTTTAAACTCGCCTTCAGGGCCGTCGGCTTACGCTTACATTCCAATGTAACCACATTATGCTGTTTTACATTCCACACCATTAATCTTTTAGCAGACGCGATCGGGGCATGTGGGATCAAACCCGGACCCGAAATTTGGGGGGTGATTTTAAACGCTCACCAACTGCGGGGGATCACCCCTTTTGGGTTTTCTGACAACGGGGTTGTGTTGTAGGATTTTTCAACACAATATGTTTCATGTTAAAACACGGGCAATGACTCTTTCACGTCACATTCTGGCACTTTTTCAGCCATAGATTTAGTCATTTGGTACACCATTGCTACGCTTGATCTCGAGCTAAAAGTGCTTGATGATTTGCATGGAAGTGATCATTTTTCCCAAATTCAGGTAAATGTTTAAACTACAAAAGGCCACACAAACCCGGTCAGGGATGGGACTTGCGCAAGCTGATTGGGGAAAGTTTCCCGGAAATTTGTGAAGTCCCCTTTGCTCAAGGTGGGCTTTTTCTATTTCGTGAACCCCCAAAGTGCTTGTCAATAATTTTGTAAATGCTTGCCGATGCAGCATATGCCATATTCCCTGACTAGTGGTGAAAACTCGTCGTGGGCGTCCCCGGTGGGAAAAAAGTTGTGCTTTGGCCATCAAAGGGAAGTAAAAGCTTTTTTTAAAAAATTTAAAAGCATTTTCCCAATTTAAAATTTAAAAATTTCAAGCCGAGAGGCGAAAAAGAAAGAATTATCAACAAAGTAAAGGGAGTCAGGGGAAGATTTATGTATCTTCTAAAATTACAGCACCTCTTCCCGTGGTGTGGAAAAGGGATAGGGAAAAAAATC
>JAMZAV010003004.1:0-77731 GCA_024449915.1 Sweltsa coloradensis
TTTCAGCGAAGGACATTAATTTTAAAGTCGGCGTTGCAAACCCTGTAGGCGTCGACACCATCAAAGAGCAAACAATGACCCACAGGATACCGGCATATTTATGTATGAAACACCGATCAATCAAGCTGGACACGATTCCACACGCGAACAGCACCAGAATCAACCAGGCTGATTCGGAACAACCTTAGAATTTATTATGTGCCTCGTTGCTAGGACGGCTCCAAAGTCACCGTTTACACATTCCCAAGCTAAGAACTGATGGTCTTAAGTCCACATCAAAAATAAAACTTATAGCTTATAGCTTATAGCGGGAAACGAACCCTGGACCTTCTGCATTGGAGGCAGATCCTCTAACACAAGACCAACGAGCCACACATATTAAATCTTCTTTTTTTTCTGAATATGCATGGTGCTTTTATTCATAGAAACATCTTCAATAAGAAAAAGCTAAAAGAAACGTAATTTTTGATGAGTTATAATTTGAACGAAATGTTTGAACGAACGATTGAGTTATGTGGCCTTTATAATTATGAATTTATTTATTTTATTTTGTTAATTAATTTATTTAACGGCTATCCTTTCCAGTTAAAAACTGATTTACAAAGGAGAACAATAAAATTAATTAAACTTAAATTCAACTCGAATAATATTATCATAATAGAAGTGAACCCTTACTGTACACATGTTATAGACATAATGATAACATTGTTCGGGAAATGATACGATAATGGTTTTAACGTATATAATATATTTCTAATGTAAACAATATATTTCTGTCAATCGTTAATAATGTAAGAAGTGTATCGGTATTAATTTCTGTAACTAGAACAATGGAGTGAATGTGTTCCTCGCAAGGCGAACCCTGATTCCTTCGACATAAGCCCAGGCCCATCCTGCCATGGTAGACTAATACTCTTACACCGAACAACACCTTATGACAAACAATACAATCGTCCTCTCGTTTACTAAGCTACGGGGATAGGTTTACACAAAGCCGTGTGCCGCGACTAGGATTTCATCCGATAGGTTGACTCCTTGATTCTAACCAACCCTAGTGGAATTAAGTAAAGTACACTCGGAGTTGCAAATCAAGGCCTTCTTGTAACGACTACGACAACAATGTAACTCGGTGACACTCCCAGAACTATTTATTTATATAAGGGTCTACTATAACACAAGTACCATTTTTCAAAGACAATATAATATGTTATGCATAATATTTAATATGTATTATATAATATATAATATACAATATGTAATAAATAATATGTTATGTATGATATTAATATATAAATATGATAATAATAAATAAATATAATATACAATTCGTGTTTCATATATTTGTAAAAAAGTAAAATAAACTAATAGCCTAAATGAAGATGAATATGAATATTCTGGATCCGGAGTAGCTGCAGTGTTGGCTATCTTTCAACGTATCTAAGGGTGTCCAAAATGCGAGAAAACTAGTATGGCATTTGTTTCAAGTCAACTTGAATGAATGGGACTGTAGGCTTAGACCTAGGCCTATGTTATGGTTAGCACCCTGCCTTCCACACCATCCCCTAACAAAATGCTTCCGAAATGCTTTGCCGTTTCCTTTTTTCTATACCTAACTACATTGGTTATCTGAAGAGAAAAAAACTGCAATTAAACGCGTTCATAAGTGGGTTTAGATTGGTTAAAGTCAACCCCGTTTGCTATTAGAGGTGACTTGAAAACTAGTAGGCCTATTGGAAACAATCATCCCTGACTATAGTCGTACCATTGAGTAAAGAACAATGTCGTACATTGGGTATCGACCATTTCAACCAATCCCTTCTATCCCTGCGCTTCGCTTCTGTGCCCTAATCTAATCGTAGATCCAACGTACGAATATAAACTCCGAACTATCATGTAAACGCTTTTGAGGATATGTTTGCTAATATCAAGAAAAGAACATGATTTAATTGTTCCAAATTCTGATCCTTCCAATAGAAATTTTGTGTTAGATACGATCACGGAACACAATGTTAATTGACTGATTATGTTGATTCATTTAAGGAAAGCCTATTTTATTTTATTTTAGATTCTACAACTTGCACCAATTTCCAAACGTCATTGGGTGCATTGATGGAACTCATTTTGCACTAAAAGCACCGACAGAAGTTGAGGATTATTACGTCAATAGGCACAAAAAAGCACTTAATTAATGTTCAAGCCATTTGGAATTCTAATCTTCGAATTATAAATAACGTTTAACGCGAAACTGCAACGTTTGTATGGGGAAGTAATTGCATATGGTTGGCTCTTGGGTTTGGGTATGTTAACTTTTAATAATCCCAAGTCTTTGAGTATAACCACTAATAACATTATTACTTGTACGCCTAGATTATGTGAATGGTATAAATATGAGCCAGGAAATGTTAGGAGGGTTTGGTGGTTTTGTTAAATGGTGGAAAGCTTGTCTTGGGTAATAATAACATAACAATTCATTTATCAATCAAACATCTAGGCATATAAGCCCAATCAGTTACAGTTACGGTAGTTTGAATAGGGAGTGGAGGGATAATTGGGAATTATCCATGAAGATTTTTTTTAATGTCATCATGTTCATGAATGATGCAATTAAGAGAGTTGCAAAGTATTTTTGCCTAGGCCCTACATCTAATGTAGCATGTTGTAGAGTGGTATTCACACAACTTTGAATGACCTTTTGACACTACTCGTCGGCCATTTTGCATGTGGACCACACAACAAAAATTGATGGCTGTATTAAAAGCCTTCTTCTTACCTAATAAACGACATATACATGATTCCTAATAATCTCCAAGGCAAAAATTATTATTTTTAAAGTTTATTTCATAAGACAATACACATTAATTTGAATTACAACAAATAAATAAAAACATTTGTAACGTCGTAATGTTGTTATTTTTAAAATATAAAGGACCAATGAGAGCTCACTTCAATACCATTCTTACAAAAAAAAAACAATTGGCAGACTGATATCAACAACGTCAACAATAAGACCTAATAATTCAGCTGTCAAAGTACTTCCAGTGCATCAAAATCAGGCGGCCATTGCATGATAGCATTTTTAGTTGTTCTGCATTGGTTTTGCTGAGTTGATCAAGTTACCATTTGAAGTTCGTTCAATCTAGTCTGATTTTGAGTCTACTAGCCTACCTTATATGCTATGATAAATTTGTGTAAAAACAATAACATTAACATTATTATTTGTTACACATAGTAAATTGTTGAATTTCCACTAATATTATGCCATATGACCTTGGTGACTGGTAGATCTATAGGTCTGAACAAAGAATATTGTGTGCTTCAACGTAGGCGTAATAGGGTCTATGCTTGATGAATGTTGACCTGTAAGAGTATTTTTAATTGACTTTGTGGGTCTGTTAAAAAGGAATTTATGTTGTCTGAGGCCTGAGGGTAATAGTGGACTGAAAATTTTAGAGATAAATGAATAATTACTTGCACTCAACTTACTCAGAATGTAGTGTGGGCTTGAGAAAATGTGGCAAGTTAGTGGGCGCGCAGTGGGATAGTTGGGGGTGCCCACCGCAGGAGATAGAAAAAGAATAAAGAAACTCGAGTTTAAGAAGGAGAAGGTAGGAAAAGTAAATGCCTGCACAAGAATGTTGAGCAAGGACAGCACAGAAGAGAACAACTCGAAGGCAGGCGTAGAACTGGAGCGTTTTACACTTTATATTTAAATAGAAAAATGGAGAACTGATTGACAATGATCCCTGGTTTGCACTGATGAACAGAGAGCTGCACTCTTGGCAGGTGAACGAGCGAACTGAATCCTACGCAGGTAGGTACACAACTAACGCAACGCAATGTCAGGGCAAGCCAAAGATAACGAAACTAGTTAAGTAGGGGAAAGAGGGGAAACACAGGGTGAATCAAAAAGACAGACTAGATGAATAGACATGAAGCGGAAATATACAAAACTAGAACTATACTATAATGAACACTGGCGCTTACAAACATAGAGAGCATGTTGACAGCATGTTGCAGTGACAGGGTAGTAACTATACTTAAGGGATGTACATTGCTATGTTATACGGATTGTTCCTTTATCGATATTTTTTGTCACTATATTGGAATGTTTATTTGCAAAAGCTACATTTAAACAATGTTTAAATTTCCCACATTCACCGTTCCACCTTGATGCATTGTTCAAAATATCATGTTTCTTAGTGTTAATTTAAAGTAATGGATTGGTTTAATTTTTAATAAACACCAAACTGAGCAACACTATTTCATTGAATAAAATTTACGGGTGTCATTGACGAACTGTCAAACATGTCTCTTTTTCCAGTAGCAAAGCATCCCTTTCACCTCCCCTTTTCTACTTATTTTCCGAGGGTTAATTAACCGTAACATTCCAAAATAGAATACCCCTTTACATAAAACAACTACTAGGCTAGACTAATTAGGCCCACATTGTTTTATTGTATTTCTAGTTTTGTTATTTTTCCTCATTTTAGGCCCATTATTTTTTATTCCACTTGAAAACTATCCATTAAGATTTTACTGGAAATGTTCTGATTATTTGAGCGAGCGTAGCGAGCGTCTCCACTTGACTCTTATGGCTCGAATGTCTGTTTTTTTTTCTGTTACTGCTTCGATACAGGTCGCACCGTTTCTCTGACCGACCTGAAATTTTGCACACATGTACATACCAACTATTCGGGTTGCTGTATAGTTTTTGAACAAAATCCAATCGTTGGTTACAAAAAAAAAAAAAAAAAAATGTTCTGATCGTTATGAAATTTTGCAGGGTCAATAAGTACAACATTCTCTACTATTTTACAAATTTACAGCTAAATCGGTCAAAACCTTAAAAACTTATTGTTATAAAGCATTATGGGAATGTCGTTCTTGGGTATGAGGAATGAGGAATGAGGAATGACTTACTTAATATGATTATTTGATCATTGAGAGACAACAGTGTTGAACATAGCCTAGATGCACCATGAGTATAATCTATTAATTAAAATCAGGCACTTAAAAACTATTTTAAATTTAAATAGGCCTACCATATTATTCTATTCGCTCATAAGACTATTTTCAATCTGCCCTAAGCACACATGTTTTTGCATTACAAAAATAATTCTAGAGTAGCTTTTCACTGATTTATTTTTATAAAAATTTATTGACGTGTATATTTCTTAATTTGTTTTCTTTATTTTCTAGGTTTACTAATATTGTTATAATGTTGTTTCTTTTTTTTTATATTTATTGTTACCAGGTTGGCAGTCACCAAGTGTGTTTGTAGCTCTTCTCTTTTCTGACTTCCTCGTGATACATTTAATCAATGATTGTATAACGGAACAAATAATAATTGGATGAGCGTAGCGAGCGAAGCGAAGATTCCATTTCACTACACTAGCCTAGAGAAAAAGTCCGTTTCTTTTCTTTTTTCTTTTCTTTTCTTTTTGTGTGTTTTTCCACACTTTTCCGACTCAACCGATACTCCAATTGCAATGACATTTTATGGAGGCCTTCGAAATCTCTGAACTTAGAACTGCCACGTTTTTGAGCGCAATCAAAAAATTATTTCTCATTAAAATCGCAATTTTACGATTTTTCCGATTGTTAAAAAATTCTTCGAATTATAACACCCACATGCTTAATTCGATTGTTATGATTTTGTCACAGAACCTTAATTTTAAAAATTATTATATTGGTGTGAAATTTGAGCGCAATCGAAACATAATTTCGTATGTAAATCGCAATTTTACGCATTTTAAGTTTTAAAAAAATTCTTCGACTTATAACATCTACATGCTTTATTCGATTGTAATGATATTTTAACGGAATCTCAATTTTATATTTTTGTGTAAAATTTGAGCGCAATCAAAAAATAATTTCTCATGAAAATCGCAATTTTTTTCTTTTTCCTTTTTTAAAAAACATACGCTCATCCAACAACGCGCCTAAAAAATCGTTTGCGAAGTTTCCTAGTAATAAAATACAATTATAAAACAAATCACACTAACAAAGACCAAGGATGTCACCAAGTAATTATGTTTATCCTTGTAGGGAGAAACTTTAACATTCCTGAGAAATCCTTGATAATAGCTGTTTAGTATTTTGGGTATTATTTATTACTTAAGGAGATTATTAACATTTTCAGGATTCCATACAATACTTTATGCCAGATTGATTATTGAGAATTTAACTAACATTACATGCGAGCACGGGCCTTAGAATCATAATTTTCTTAGAATTTGAATCAACGTTTTAGTTTTCGCCACTGGGTCTAGACTTCAATGTTTTTTTTTATTACTATTACCCGGTACTTCTGATGTTTTTATTACCCACTGTTGCTCGCTTTTTAGTCTGTATTAAAAATAATGTATTTATTTGATGTCATGTATTTTTAACTTTGGTAGGAAATCCTGAGATTTTACCAAAAATCCAGGAATCCTTGAGACACCTTAAAAATCTTTGAAAATTGATAAAATCCTAGAAAAATGCAACCCTGGCATTGACCAAATATTACAAAATTGTTGCAATATTCATTTTCAGATTTGTTTAAAAGGCAAATAACATTTTAATTTAGTACTTAACTTTGTACATACTTGTCTCTTGTCTTGTGAATAATCCCTATTCTTATGTTATTATAAGGTTAAGGTTTTTAGTGTTTAAAAACAAATTTACCTATTTAACGTACATAGTCTAAAATTTCAAAATGTTGATGTTTAGTACTTCTATCTAGACCTATCGTAAGGTAGTAAGTACAATGTAATTAACCTTCTATTTTATAATTTCACAAAAGATAATAGTAAATCATAATTAATAATGCATATTAAAAATTCACAATACATACATATAGAAGAATCATTAGGTCTAGATGAATTTTTCTAGGTCCTACTAGGCTGTTGTTAGTCGTATTGTCTGTTAGCAAAGAAATTAGTCAGTAGCTGAGCCATGGCCTCCAATGCCCTTGCCTGCCGTTCACTGGCAGCAATTGTTACGCTCCTCTTGGGCCAGCAGAGCAGATATAGTATTGTCATTCCTGGAAAAATCATAATTGATTTAATAATAATAATATCAAGGTCCTTAATTTTTCCTTAGTAAAGCTTAAGGCATTGGCATCTGCAAAGGAAGAGTGAATGGAAAATACAATATCAAGACACTAGGATGTAGCGGAGGCAGTAAAGAACATGAAAAATGGTAAAGCATCAGGAGAGGATGAAATAGTAGTAGAGATGTTCAAGGCAGCAGGGGAAACAGGAATAGACTGGATGTGGAGAGTAAATAGTGCAGCATGGACAGACAAAAAGGAACCATGCGATTGGGGCATGGGAATAATAATACCAACATTCAAGAAAGGGGACAAAAAGTGTGAAATCTATAGTGGTATAACCCTGATGAGCCAGTGTGCTAAGATATACAAGAAAATACTAGATCGAAGATTACGTCAACAAGTAGAGCCAAATATGATAGAGGAACAATATGGGTTTTGAGCTGGGCGCTTAACCATTGACCTTATATCTACAATCAGGCAAATAACGGAAGAGAAGTGGGAGCAGAGTGAAGAAAAGTACATGGTATTCTTGGATTTAGAAAAGCTTACGACAGTGTACCAAGAGAAAAAGTTTGGAAATGTCTAAAAGATATGGTGGTAGATACTAGCCTAATAATAAGAATACAAAGCACATAATACAAGCAAGAGCTGTGTACAAACTCCACTAGGTAGATCCACTTGGTTTGAAATAAACGGTGGACTTAGACAGCGCAGTGTAATGTCTCCTACACTGTTTGCCATTGTTATGGATGCCATCCTTAGAAAGGTAAAACCAACGGAAAGTGAAACATAAAACAAATGATATTTGCAGACGATATTGCGAGATGGGGAGAGTCTATTGAAGAACAACAGGAGGGTGTAAATAACGAAACACACAAGTATAACATGAGAATAAGCATTGAAAAGAGCGAAATACTAATAGTAGCTAAGAAAAGCCCAAAGAATCAGAAGAAGGTACCATTGCGAGGAGAAGAGCTGGCGATCGTAGAAACATTCAAATGCCTCAGAAGTATGCTGTCAAAAGATGCGAAATCGATACAGAAGTAACAAGAAGAATCAAACTAGCAAACAAATTCTACCAAATTGTTCGTAAACTACTAAGGAAAGAAGAAATATCAAACTGGTGAAAGATGATCTTGTACAAAATGTATTATATCCCGATATAAACTTACGCAGCAGTGACCTGGACAATAGGAGGAAAGGAAGAGAAGAGAGCAGACAACAAGCAGCGGAGATGACATTTTTAAGAAGTTCAGTGGCCATTACAAAATTGGATAAGGTGCGAAGCAAAACTACAAGAAAGAAGCAAGGAGTGGAAAGACTACGAGACAAAATAGGAAGAGAAAGATTGCGGTGGTATGGACACATGAGACGAATGAGACAGGAGAGAATCCCGATTAGAGAATTGGAACGAGCATAGGTAGGAGTTTGAAGAGTAGGCCCCCAAGAGATAGGTGGAGAGATCAAATAAAATTGAGTATAGAAGAAAGAGGGAAGTCATGGGAGAGAACGAATGAAGAGAAACTCTGGGAAGACAGAAAGAAATGGAGATAACTAGTGGAGGTGCTGAGCCTGGCTAGCAAGCACTGATAAGCCGTAGCCCGAGAAAATGGTGACTCGTCACCCCCCGACCCGATGAATGTTGGAATAGGGGTCTGATATTATTACTATTATTATTATTATTATTATTATTATTATTATTATTATTATTTATTATTTTTATTTTTATTTATTTATATTTATTTAATGTATTTTTTTGTTTGTAACATTTTACAACAAGAAACGGTGTCGACGCTAGCAAATATTTTGCGAAAACACTCAAAATCTGTGGAAATCTCGAGCCGCGAAGAGCCTTGCTGAAGCACGTGAAACTAACTAATTTGGCACATGTAGTTGGTTCCTGCACAGGGAAGGGAAATGACTTACTAGGCAGTCTTTGAGGCGGGCGGCAGGTCGTTCCATGGGTTAACAACCCGAAAAGAAAATGCACGTCGGCCGAGCACTCCTTTTGCCGGAGGGGGTTCTAGGCGGGGGGGCATACTATCGTCGCCTCTCAACACGCGGACCTGTTGATGCGCGCGCACATGTCAAAATCAGTGGCGCCGCTGAGGCATCTTTAAAAAACACCAGGTATGTGTATTGTGTACTGCAGGTGCATGCATGGTCATTGGCATAACCTGCTTCTGGTCACAGGGTAGGGGGAGATTACGGCCATGTATGAAATGCATCGCCCTTTTCTGCACACTCTTTAATCTTGGTAGTGTTCTCAATGGTGATTGGGTGCCATGCGGGGAGGCCAAAAGTCATGGTGGGCTTGACTAGCGACAGGTAGGCCATCCTCTTGACGCGAAGCGTGCAGCCGTGCAGGTTGCGGGCCGTGAAAATCAGCACCTGCGCCGCCTTGGCCCGCACGATGTCGGTGTTAACGTTCCATCAGAGGTCGCTTGTGATGTGAACGCCGAGGAGGCGCTGCTTGTCGACGTACTCGTGTGGGACACCATCAATGGTGTTCATGAAGTAAAGTAGGGTGCGGGCGCGCGTGATTTCAATCATTTTGCACTTAAGGGCGTTGAGCGACATGACATTTTTGTCGCACCAGATCTGAATGTCGTCTAGATCTGCTTGGAGGGCGTCTGCATCCTCTTGGGTGACCACGATACAGTACAGGGTGACGTCGTCAGAGTACTGGAGCATTTAGATCCTTGCCGAGGAAGGGAGGTCGGCTACGTAGACGTTAAATAGCAGGGGGCCGAGCACACTGCCCTGGATGACGCCCAAGGGCATGTCCCGGAATTCTGAACGCTCGCCGTTGAACTGGACGAACTGTGTGCGGCCGACCAGGAAACTCTCAAACCACCTAAGCAAATTGCTCTTAATGCCATAATACTCAAACTTGAATAGTAGACGCACATGCGGCATTTTAAACAACGCTTTAGACAATCGAGAAAGACACAGTGATGTGATCTCCGCTACGCTCGTCCAGTGCCGCCGTCCATGCGTCAATGGCGCCGGCGAGGAGAGTGGTGCAAGAACGGTGCTGACGAAAGCCGTGTTGACCAGCAGGGATGACGTTTTGGCACTCGAGGAAACTCGCTCGTCCGGTCTCGCACAAAAAGTTCCATCGTCTTACCGACCAGTGAGGTGATGCTAATTGGCCGGTAGTTCTTTATGTCTCTCTTGTCGCCGTCTTTTTTGATCGGTGCCACGGACGCCGTTTTCCATTCCGTTGGAATGCCCTGTTCAAGCGCCATGTTGAAGAGGTGGGCAAGTGAGTCGCTGAGAACGATAGCGGTGTTTTTAAGTAGGATTGCAGGCACGCCGTCTGGGCCCGCTGCTGTATTCGCCATAGTCTCCCGGAAAAGCTGTTTTATGTCAGCGGGAAAGCAAGTCAGCTCGCTCATGGTGGGCTGTTCTGAAAGCTGGGTGGCGGGCGCGTTTCCCTGGGTGGACGGGAAAATGTTATCCACCAACGAGAAATTGCTCTGGAAAGCCACACTGAAACAGGCTGCCACCTCTTTGGGGTCTGACCTGGTTCTTCCCCCTTCCTTGAAACTCGCTGCATCGTTCGGAATAGTTGCCTTGGAATTAATGTAACGTCAAAAGAACTTCCTGCTGTCTGCATCTCACCCAAGTCCCCACATCCAGTTGTCCTTGGCCGTCCGGAGGGCCACCTGTGTTGATCCTCTCGCAGCAAGATGGGCCTCTCTTGCGTCACGCAAAGTGATTTCTCGCTATCGGGCAAACAGTCTGTCCCGGATGTCGATCATCTTCTTAATGCTCTTGCTTAGCAAAGGGTGGAGTCGGCGCTTGTTCCCCCCTACTCTCCTCTTCGGAACGTGCTCATCTGCGCACTCAAAGACGATACGCTTCCAGTTTTCCCAGGCTTTATTGACGTCTTCCAGCTGCAGCACCTCCGGCAGTCGTTCAGAAAGCGTTTCGTTCAGGGCCTGCCAGTTTGCTTGGTTGTAATCAAGAACATCTCGGGCTGCACTCACTGGACGGATGGTAGTCAGTGAGAGGGTGGCCAAGACAGCGTCATGGTCGCTCACACCAGGCACCACCTCCACCATCGACACGATGCTGGGCGCATTGCAGAGCAGCAGGTCGATTGTCTTCTCACTCGTGTTGGTGATTCGGTTTGGCTCAGTGACCAGTTGAGAGAAAGCCAGTTCAGCGAAAGCAGATATAAAATGCATGGCGGTTCTGTTGCGGTTTTCTGGTGGGTCCAAACGCATGCATATGTTGAAATTAAAATCGCCAAGCAAGAGGCAGCCATCGAAACTTGGCTGCACCGCAGCAACTAAGTCCAGGGAGTGCAGAAAGTCGGCGTTTTGGGCTGCATCTGAACATGGCGGACGGTATGCTGACCCCACGAGAAGGCGCAGGGTGCCGACTTTGATTTCCGTTCAGACAACCTCAGCCCGGCTCTCGAGGTGACCAAGGGGTTTTGGTTGCAGGTGCGGTCGAATCGCTAGAAGTATGCCGCCACTGCGGCCGGCCTGTCTATCCTTCATATGTAACATATATAACATTTTTTATATTTGATTCATTCATTAAATGCATATTATATATTTTTTATTTGTTACCAAAATTGTGGTGTTTAAATGCATTGTTGTTGAAATGCTACTATTTCAAATATTTACGAAAATGTAGTTTATTGTTGTTTCTGCATCTATGTAATTAGATTTATTTAGTTGTCCTCCTTTGTAAATCAGTTTTTATAACTGAATAGGATAAGCGTTAAATAAATAATAAATAAATAAACATATGTATAACATATATATAACATATATAGCAGGTAGTAACGTTACAAATACAAATCATTAAACTTTTCACTGTTATTTACATTTTAAAATAATTTCGACTTCTTAACACTAGTCTTTATCAAAAAATAAATAAAAATAAATTCATAAAGACTTCTGTAAAGAAGACTTTATAAAATATCAAAATTATATAAAAAAAAATCATAAAGACTTCTGTAAAGAAGTCAAAATATGCGGTGATTATGATACGGTGGAATATGGTGATTTAAAAAATATCAATATGTTCATCCAATTACGTTGTAAAACCTTCCTTTCACATCTAACAATGCAATTTTGGACTAAAGTGGGTACTAACATTTTAATTACATCACATAATAGTAATACATACCCAGTAGCAATAGTCTGAGTGGCCAAATTGCATGGACAAGATGTACTTGCTGTGGTAGGCAATGCATCTGGGTCCAAAGTACTGGCAGCCTCATCTGGACTGAGAGCATCTTCACTGTCTATAAAATAAATTATTGGGTGTAGTAAATAATAATAAAATGCTACAAAAAAAATATTTCTCTTACATATTGTGTTGTTATTTCATTTCATAGAATCAATAAGACACTTCACCAGGTTACCAAAAATTTTAAATCGTTTCAGTAAAACCGATTATGGCTTACATACCTAAAGCGTCCGATACACATTAAGAGTTATTTCTCCAAATAACTTCTTAAGAATTATCTCGATGAATACATTTATTTCAATTCAATGGAACGTGTTACATACAAGATTCTTGTGCAAGAAAATTAATTTTTCATGAAAATTAAAAGTTCATTTTCATGCCTTGAATCTGTAGGAGAGCATAATTCAAAATAAAATTTTTTGTGTGTATCTGCAAGGCTATTCCAGAACACTTGTACCGATATTTTGAAAGTCAATGGAAAATGCATGAAATTTAAAGTTGTATGAAAGAAGAACTTGTATAAAAAAAAAAGAAAAAATAATTTATCTGAAGGTTAACCAGTATGCAAATTTTGTGGTCTTTAAAATTAAAATTGGCTGATATATCTAGTTCTATCTATTTATCTCCGAATTTGTATTAGTAATTTGGTCATGTATTGGTATTGGCCGTTATGCCCGGATCCACAAAGAGGACTGTTAATTTTCGGAGTTAAATCCATTAAACTCCCATTTTTTACTCCTGGCTGACCACCAAAATTTTTATCGAATTAAAACTCCGTTTTTCCGAATCTTCAAAGCGGAGTTAAATTTGGAGTTAGACGGAAGTAAAATAGCCAAAACCCAGAGATGACGTATTGAATGACGTCATCGATTTCAACCAATAAAATGACCGCGTATTAAGCAATCAAATTGAGAGCGAATTTCGAACACTTAAAAGGTGTGAAAGTGTAATAAATTGCGTGCTCATTACATACAAAGTAAGTTGTTAATTATAAATAGATAATAAAAGGGTCACAATTTGAAAAGGTGAAAGCTTCGCGAAAGCCCAAGTTCACCAACGAAGAGATTGAAGTGCTGGTCTCGGGTTGTGAAAGATACAAAAACATCATTCGTGGCAACTTTGGGGCCAAAAGTTACGAAAGCCAAAAAATACTATCCTGGGCACAGATAGCCAACAATATTAATGCCGTGAGTCCAGTTGTAAGAACTATCGGAAAAAAAACATAATTTATGCCAATATAATCATTAATTTAAATGTAAAGGGTCCCCCGAGTACCCCAACACATGAATCGCTCACTCGTTTAACAACGACTTTGGGGTTTTTCCTAGTCCAGTTAGTTAAGGCGCACTTATACCCGAAATGTGGGAAAGCTCTGGGTTCACCCGTGGCGGAAAAGATTTTGTAATTTCTGGATGTATTTAAAAAATGAAACATGTTTCTAAGTTAATATAACGCACTGTAAACTACCATCTGTGACAATAATATGGAAAAAAATAGCAAGTACGAAACACGTGTAAATATTGCAAGGTATACTCAATATTCCGAGCGGAATTTGGGGGTACCATTAGCGTGCGAAATTCGATTAAAACCTTGGGCACTGCATTTCACAGCCAGTCCAAAAAAAAAACAAAAAAAACAAAAAATACTTTGTCTTAAACAAAACCATTGGCGTTAAAATAATTTTTTCACATTAGCAGCCTATTTTGCAATTTATTATTTCTTTTAGGTTTAAATCGCAATCGATCTAGCTGATTTTGTAAGCAGTTTTCAGAAAACTCGTACCGGATGTCTGTTTAAAATTTAAGCGCAAACTCTTCAGTGAAACGGCTGATTTTCGACGTACAGACAGACAGACAGGGCAGACAGACAGACAGGGCAGACAGACAGACAGACAGACAGACAGGGCAGACAGGGCAGACAGACAGACAGACAGACAGACAGACAGACAGGACAGACAGACAGACAGACAGACAGACAGACAGACAGAAGACAGACAGACAGACAGACAGAACATACGACAGACAGACAGACAGACTCACAGAATGAGAGCGGTTTGAGTTGAATTGAGATACTCAGTCGGGTTCGCTACCTTGTTAAACACATGTTTGTGTTCAATCATGGAATGTAGAATGCCAATAATGTTGTGTTGACTGGTGTTTACTGCTCTATGTCTCGTCTATGCTAACTTACTTCTGCACTCGTGGCCCAACTCTTCCAAAGCCTGTTATACACATGCACATTTCGAAACCAGAGTTGGAGTTACTCGTGGAATTGCTGACAACACAGTGGGCGTTGGAGAGACACTCTTCGTCCGCTTTACACGGCGAATCTAGGGCTGAAAACAGAAAACAAATCTCAGTCACAAGTTGAAACTCATGGGAACATTTTTGTGTCATTGCAAAAAGTACGCTTGCAATTTCTATTGATTGCTTGACCCGGGACAAAAAGATTGAGAAGAACGATATTATGAGACGTTAGCAAAACAGTGGAATCGAATTGCATATTTGGAAATGTTATTACGAGATAATTGTGCTAAGTATTACCAAATACCGTAATATTACACTACGCTTATACAGCCAAACCTTACACATCAAAAGCAATAAGATCTAAAGAAATGCGAAAGCTTATGTACCTTCCTACATTTTCGCAATCTTAATAAATAAATTCACTTTGCCCTATGACTGCATACTTGCAAAGAGTGTCAAATTTCAATTGCGATGATTGTTTAATATGTAACAAAACAGTGTGCAAATTTATTTTGCATACTTTGCAAATTGTAAGGATGCAGTAATAGGGCAAAGTGAATTTATGAATAAAGATTGAGAAAATAAAGGAGCTTGGGCTTAGCGCTCATCAACAGGCGAAATTATCTTACTTCTTTCAATGCGAAACTAGGGAGAAATAATGAAAAGCTTGGCTCAACTTCTATATCTCTCAGCATTCAAAGCCGAAGTCTTTTGAAGAAGAGCTTGGCTGCCGGTTTTTACAAATTTTGATTTTGTGTGGGATTTATATTTATTACTAAATAAGACAAATCTAAATGTACATTTAATCACTAGAATAAAAGTATACCTACACAATTATTTATATATGTACTTACATAATATAAAGGCCAAACACTAAGTCTGGCCACAAAAAGAGTAATGCAATATAAAATAAGTGTCATCAAAATGTAAATATTAAACCCTTATAAATATTCTATATTCTATAGGAATGTATGTGCTGGGTGTTGGCGGGGGGGGGGGGGGGGGGCTAGAATAATAGTTGTATATTTCACTGACCACTTCCTTCCTCTTAACACTAATCTCGTACCATCCCTGGCGACGAAACAATTTAGATATAGGTACAAGATGGCATCTTCCCCGTCTTCGAATATCAGAGAATTCCATCCTAAACCTTTCATTTATCATTTGGTCAAAACTAATTATTTTAAACACGCCATACCTAAGTATTTAAATTACATTTAGTACTGTTCAAGTTATCTATGACAGCTTCCTCTATCGAATTGTAGAAATGTTCGCGTCATATTTTATTATAACATTAATGTTAGTTTGACTAGGAAAACGTCAAAGTCGTTATTAGACGAGTGAGTGAGCCATATGTTGAGTACCCGGAAACAAGCCCTTTCATCCCTCTACCGAAGGCTAGATCTAGACAGTATGGGTATTTCAATCATAGGCTAGAGTGGCGCAATATGGCCTACAGTTGACGCGCCCGTATACCAACTAAATTCAAAACCCTATCATGTATTATTAAATTGTATAATGTATTGTGTCAACAATCAGAAATCAACTTAAATGCAAATGTTCCCGGGTACTCAACACATGACTCGCTCACTCGTCCAACAACGACTTTGGCGTTTTCCTTTCTACTTGGCTAAGGCGCCCTTATACCCGGAATGTGGGAGACCTGGGTGCAAACAGCGGTCGGGAATGATTTGTAATTTCTGGATGGTATTTAAAAAATTATAAAGCATGTTTTGAATCGCATACAATACTATGGAAAACATAGCCAGTACAAAATACGTGTAATTATTTCAATGAATACTCAATTTCCAGCGGCATTTCGGGGAACCTTAGGCGTGCGAGATTCGGCACAACTTGGACAATGCATGCTTTCACCGGCTAGCAAATAAAAAACAAAAAAGATTTCTTTAAGAACAAAACCTTTGTCGTTAAATTAGTTCATCCTCTTTTCAATGTATCATTTCCTGTAGTATCAAATCGCTACGGATGTTGCTGATTTTGTTAACAGTTCTCAGTTAACTCGTACCGGATGTCCTTTAAATTTCATCGCAATCAGTTGAGCGATACGACTAATTTTTTACGTACACACTTTCTGTGTCCTGGCTATAAGCACCGAATTACACCATTTAATAAAAAAAAAATCCCGAAGGAAAATGCTCGATCATGATTATAATATTTGTTGCTTTACGTTTCTATTAATGCACTAAGGGCATAAGGCTATTCGAGACGGTGAGTGGTGATCGATGTGATGATGTGATTACAAAAAAAACATGCTTAATGAAGGACTCGAACCTTCGTCCTTGAAGTTACATACGTTTTGGACCGACATACAATCGTATGTGCCACCACCACGGCTAAAAAAATGCTTGAACTTTAAATTTAAAAAGTTACGATTTTTGGTTTTATTCCATAATGTAACCTATAGATTCATAAATCTCTATGATGTAACAATTTAACAATAAGTAAATAAAAATCAATTCCCGTTAACTTTAAATTAAGGTGCCTCTATATGCCTCCTCAGTGTGCTTTTGTCTCGCTAGATGACGCTCGCGACGTGAGGGGTGCACAAACAGAAGGGTGCGCCACGCAATTGGTTCGTTTATAGTTCAGTTCGTTGGCCTTACCACGTCGCTTGCGCTGCATTTCCGCACAAAGAAACGCACTTGTTGAAAAAGTGGAACTTTGTTGCATTCCGTGCCACGTTAAACTTGTACAAGCCTCTAGTAAACTGTGATGGAAACCCTACGCAAAACTCCACTATTTAACGTGGAATTATCATACATGTTCAATGTTTGTCTTCATAAATAATTTAACACGCTTGGTTGACTGACAATCATGATAATCTCTCTGGTCTTAATAACCACAACAAAGCATACCAGCAGTGGTAGCTGTATAATATTATCCCCCCCCCCAAATACAAAAATTTGTAAATAAATAATAAAAAAAACGGCAGCCAAGCTCTCCTTCTAAAGTCTGCGGCTGTGAATGCTGTGAGATATAGAAGTTGAGCCAAGCATTGCATTCATTCTCCCTAGTTTCGCATTGAAAAGAAGTAAGATCATTTCGCCTGTTGACGAGCGCCAAGCCAACAATTTTCGTGGTGAAAAAAGTAAAAATTTAAACTCAAAATCATAAAAAAATTACTTGGCCATTGAATTTGGTACAAGAACTCTAAAAAGTCAATGGCCAAGTAATTTTTTTATGATTTTGATTTTAAAATTTTTACTTTTTTTACCACGAAAATGGTTGGCTTGGCGCTCGTCAACAGGCGAAATGATCTTACTTCTTTTCAATGTGAAACTAGGGAGAAAGAATGACATGCTTGGCTCAACTTCTATATCTCACAGCATTCACAGCCGAAGACTTTGGAAGGAGAGCTTGGCTGCTGTTTTTTTTTAAAAAAATTTGTATTTGGGGGGAAATATCACGTCTTTTTGTTGTTTGTTTCATATCAAGGCGTAAAATACGTAAACTACGTGTAAAGGTGGATACAGTGCCTTTAAAACAGGTTGTCTAGAAACAAAAGCTACCATCTGTTGTTTTTGTTGACAATCAGTAGTTGGCAATATACAATGTTTTTAATAAATTTCCTATGGTTAATGTCGTCTTGGGTTTTTGTGTGAATGATTTGTTGACCGGACTATAACACATAGACGCATAAATTAAATCAGCAATTAAAATATTAAAATTGTATTAAATACGACCTCACTTTTTTTTTCAAAGTTAAGGATGAAAGGGAACAGTGGGGGTGAAATATCGCTTGCCTCCTGGCGGATTATTATGTTTCATATTATTATGTACCATCATGCCAAATTTCATGCTGATAACTCATTCAGTGCCTGCATAGTTAATGCTGGAAAGGAAGGTAAACATAATATAAACTATTAGGGATGGGAAAAAATGTGGTTTAGGAAAAGAGAATAGGCCGATTGGGTTAAAACACATTAAAACATAATTTTAGTAACAAATTTGAATGATAATTCAATTTTGGGCTAGAGCTTAGAATTATTCCAATTTAAGGGGATGATTAAGGGGGTGTTGGGGGTGGAATATCGCTTGACATCGGGGGATTATTTTTTATATAAGTATGTATCATCATGCCAAATATCATGCTGATAACTCATTAGGTGCCTTCATGGTGAATGCTGGAAGTCAAGGTAAAAATAATATAAACTCTAAGGGATGGGGGTTGACAAAATGTGGTTTAGAAAATGAGAATAGGCCGATAGGGTTAAAACACATTAAAATAATTTTAATAACTTATTTGAATAATACATCAATTTTAAGTAAGAGTTATGAATTATTTTAATATTAGGGGGTGTTGGGGGTTGAATATCGCTAGCCTCTCGACGGATTATTTTTCATATTATTATGTACCATCATGTCATATTTCATGTTAATAACTCATTAGGTGCCGTCATGGTGAATGCTGGAAATGGAGGTAAAAATAATACAAACTATTAGGGATGGGGGTTGACAAAATGTGGTTTATATAATGAGAATAGGCCGATTGGGTTAAAACACATTAGAACATAATTTTAACAACTAATTTGATTACAAATTCAACTTTGGGTTAGAGCTATGAATTATTTCAATTTAAGGGGATGATTTAGGGTGTGTGGGGGTAGAATATTGCTTGCCTGTCGGCGGAAGTATGCGAGTCTGAGGAACATCTAAGTGTAGTCCAAGTTTCATAGTTCTTAGATGTACCTTTTTTCTGAAGGCTCTTATTCCTCTCTGTCAGAATCCCCCCCCCCCCCCAACCAACCAACCAGCAGGCCGGAAGATTTTCGTCGATTTTTACGCACTTTTTTTTAACACAGAACGCGTTATCGGATTGGGCTAATTTTTTTTTTGGTACGTCATAGACCACATATCAGCTGTCATATACCGAGTTACAAGATTGTGAATCTTTCGGGACGGCTTGTGCAGATAGCTGAAATGCCCCCAACTCGGGTAGGAGTAAACAGGGTCGATCGAGTTTTCACATCGCCTACTAGCAGTCGCGTGCGCTTGGATGCGGGTGAACGACCGTCCCCTTAGATTGAATTTGTTGTATGAGTATAATATTTAATTTACAAGCGTTGTGGTCTGCTTAATTTTGTGTTAATGGGTTTCAAAAAACAGGCTATCCTACAATAATGAAGTGATTTTTACTACTTAGAAAATATATTGTGTTACAAAATTTGCCTACTTTAGAAAGTATAGCGACTGCAATAATAGTAATGTCCAAGTAAGCACCAAGAGTTATTCCAAGCCTAATATTGGTGGTGGTGGCTGGTGGTACGGCGGTGGATTGGGCTGCCACTACCTCGATGTGGATACTGCCACCATGTTTAACAAGGACAAGATCGTACTATAGCGAAGCTTTTACTTTCTTATCTTGACTTTCTTTCTTTCAATAGCATTTAAATGCAGTCGACGGTATTCATGTTTTTGAAGCAGACTGCACATGCAGATTGAAAATTGATTGAAAATTGTTTTGCAATTTCTGATATAAAGAAGTAAAAGAACATTGGACACTCGAAAATGTGTACATTCCTTGAAGTTGTAGTTAAGTTTTACTTACATCTGGGATATTTAGGACACGCTCCGTTTCATAGGTGGGGTTTTTGTTGACGCATAGACATCGTGATTTATTGTCTCGCCAGTCATTCATGCAGAAGGTGTTTGTGATTCTAGAACACTCGGAGTCGGACTTGCATTCTTGCCCTTTCCCTGGAACATTTCAAAACAATCACAACATTATAAAACATTTAAGACTTTCGCGGCCCGAATATATTAAAAAAGGTGTGAAACGGGTCATTTCACCGCGTCGCGTGTTTACACTTACTAGTGTGTGAGTTCGACGTTTCGGACCACTGTGGGTTCCATCTTCAGGACGACTGCTTGTTGAAAGTGCGTTTACTCGTTGCCTCTCTCGTTCGGGATCGTGTTTGAATGCCTTGACCAATGGCAATGGGGCTGGTCACGTGTGCGTCGGCTGCAGCTTCGCTGGTAGATGTTACACCCCCTTGTTGTGACGTCTGCGGGTGGGGTGTGATTGTCACTTGATTGTAAGTGGTGATTGTAAGTGGTGACACGTGACAATCACACCCCACCCGCAGACGTCACAATCTACCAGCGAGGCTGCAGCCGACGCACATGTGACCAGCCCCATTGCCATTGGTCAAGGCATTCAAACACGATCCCGAACGAGAGAGGCAACGAGTAAACGCACTTTCAACAAGCAGTCCCCCACAGTGGTTCCGAAACGTCGAACTCACACACTAGTAAGTGTTAATCCCACACATAACAAAAACTTGTAAAAATACAACATAACCTTACACACTCAAAAGAAATGAGATCTAAAAAAG
The DNA here is from genome assembly GCA_024449915.1 of Sweltsa coloradensis. Classification (NCBI taxonomy): domain Eukaryota; kingdom Metazoa; phylum Arthropoda; class Insecta; order Plecoptera; family Chloroperlidae; genus Sweltsa; species Sweltsa coloradensis. The sequence goes on from JAMZAV010003004.1 coordinate 20,856, forward strand.
GGCCAAGCTCATCTACCCTTCCACATTTGCGCATTCTTAATTCATAAACGTACAGTGTCCCATAACAACACCCTTGAAAAGCTTGGCAAAATAGAATTTGCAACTATTAATTTAAACGTAATAGTTCATCCAAATTCATTTTCTCTAATTAATTTAAATGTAATGGTCATGCAAATTTTATTTTGCCAAGCTTTTCAAGGGTGTTGTTACGGGACACTGTACGTTTATGAATTAAGAATGCGCAAATGTGGAAGGGTAGATGAGCTTGGCCCTTTTTTAGATCTTATTTCTTTTGAGTGTGTAAGGTTTGGCTGTATTTTTACAAGTTTTTGTTATGTGTGGGATCTCATTACTTTTTCAAGTTCCATTGCAAAATTATTTGTTAAAATATAATAAATTTATCAAAGTTAAGATTTAATTGCTATGGTATTACCAATTAACAATAGAACGAAAAAATTATAGTGGTCCAAAGACTTGCTTTTTGTAAACAATGTAGGCGATTATTGTCACGTAACTATAGTTACTTGTTGATTGTATGCCTGAATAAGGCTTATTTTAAAACCTTTATTTGGAAGCCTTCCAGCAATTTTTTAAAACTTTTTCTTTCAAAGGGAATTACATCACTATTACCTTAATGTCCATGTAAAATATAAACGTTGTAGCCCCACCCGTTTGGTCAGAATCGCTGGGCAATTGAAACTGACGAATTAGATAGATAGTAGTAGTAGTAAAAGTAGTAGTAGTAGTAGTAGTAGTAGTAGTAGTAGTAGTAGTAGTAGTAGTAGTAGTAGTTGTAGTAGTAGTAGTAGTAGTAGTAGTAGTAGTCGTAGTTTTTTTTTTTTTTGTTTTTTGGAATTGTTCTTTTTTTGGAAATAAATTTATGGAATAAAATTAATTAATTAATTTATGGAATAGTAGTAGTAGTAGTAGTAGTAGTAGTAGTAGTAGTAGTAGTAGTAGTAGTAGTAGTAGTAGTAGTAGTAGTAGTAAAAGTAGTAGTAGTAGTAGTAGTAGTAGTAGTAGTAGTAGTAGTAGTAGTAGTAGTAGTAGTAGTAATTTTTTTTTTTTTTTTTTTAGAAAACTTTTATTAATCAAGACAAACCCCACAAAGCTAATTGACAAACCCCACAAAGCTACGCAGTAGCTTGTCTGTGGGGTAATTTGTTATTACATTTTTACAACATTTTGCAAGTCTTGACTCTTCGTATTAAAACAAAACAAAAAAATTATTACATTTCATCAACAAAGTATTAACACACAAATCAAATATTAGTAATTCAAATCTTCACATACAAAATACACATTAGGTTCTATATCTCATTTTCTAATAACCATTTCCTTATTTGTTTTTTTATTTCACACCATTTTGTTAGTTGCTTTAGGTCTTCTGGCAATTTATTGAACAAGGACGGCATTAGGTAGCTTTTCTGTTGTTCTCCGTACCTGTTATAAATGTCACTAGGTATCAATAATCGTAACTTATTTCTTGTTTTATGGTCATGATGAGATACAGCTTTGTACTCTGATGAGAAGTAATTAGTGACCATAAAAACATAAAAATGCAGTTTTGAAGCTGTTAAAAACTCACTAGTTCTTTCTCCAAAAATTACCCTCCAAATTGACCTTTGTAAATTTTCCACCTTTTTATGTAAGAAGCCGTAGCATGTCCCCATGACAATATTCCGTATCGTATTAAAGATTCTGCCAGTGCATAATACACCGTAACCAAAACGCTAGTACTTACATATGGTTTAAGAACACGTATACTGTACAAGGTTGACCTTAATTTGCTGCTTAACTTATTTATATGTTTGTCCCATTTAAAATTTCCATCAATTATCACTCCTAGATATATGTGTTCGAATGTATTATCTAAACACTTTTGGCACCCGCATGAGTCATCATCACTCGAAACATAACCCTTTCGGAAGTTTCTGTGTAGGCAGGCATAATTATGGAAAAATAATGTTTAATTTTTTAACACTAGTGTAAGGTGAATGAATATGCATGACCTTTGTTTTTTTATAATTGATAGTTAGACCATTATCATGGGACCATCTTAAAATATTCAAAAAGTCAATTTGGAGCATTTTGTTTACAATTTCAAATACTCTATGAATAGCAACAATTACAGTATCGTCAGCATAAAGAAAAATATAACAATCTTTGACCAACTTTAACATGTCATTAACATAAACAAGATATAATAATGGACCTAAAATGGAGCCTTGGGGCACACCAGATGAACTTTTGTTTAATTTACTAAAATAATGTTGATATTTAACAGTCACACGTCTTTCTGACAAATAATTTCTAAATAATTCTAGTAGTGGCCCTCGTATTCCAATTTTCCTAAGAGCATTCAGCAGTCTACTATGAAGTAAGGTGTCAAACGCTTTTGAAAAGTCTATAAAAATTACCCCCACATGCAAATTTTTATTTAATGCATTGAAAACTAGGTCGGAAAAATCAGCCAGAAGACTCCCTGTGCTTTTGTTTTTTTGAAAACCATATTGACGTCGATCAATTATATTAAAGTTTGTCATATAGGAAATAAGTTGATCAGCTAGATACCTTTCCATAATTTTTTCAATTGACGGCAGTAGTAGTAGTAGTAGTAGTAGTAGTAGTAGTAGTAGTAGTAGTAGTAGTAGTAGTAGTAGTAGTAGTAGTAGTAGTAGTAGTGGTAGTAGTAGTAGTAGTAGTAGTAGTAGTAGTAGTAGTAGTAGTAGTAGTAGTAGCCACAACGTCCTTAAAGTGATTTTGAGCATGTTTCAAGTCACATTTTCACCAAGAAGGAATGCTCGTACCCCAACCAAATTCGGTATGTGTTGTCGGGTACCTAAATCCCCTCGATTTTGAGTTTTTTTACCACTTTGTTTTGTGGACTCACTTCACATTTTGAGCTTAGACTACAGCAATTTGTAACGGGTTAAGGAAGCAATCTTAAGTATACTTTTATGCTGATAACACTCAAATGTTAACATCAATAACACTTTTTAGTGTTAGTTTTAGATAAATGTTTTACAGTATTAGTTGCATTTATTGAAATAAAATAAGAATACAGTAGATCTAACAGGAAACTTTTCTGTGTTCAAATTGGTTTCATAACTAACTTAAAAATATTTCAAAAAAAAATCACAACTAGCAAGCTAGCTAACTAACAACTAGCTAACTAGCTGTTCAATTAAACTAATGTGTTCAATTTTATGTTCATTGTTTGATTTGCCTTTTCAATGACAAACGAAGTTCATGTTGACGTAAACACAAGGTTGCTGTGCGTGCTGACTTGTAAGTCCCCGTATATATTGACATTTTGATGCTCTATTAATTTAATTTGATTGCCATAATTTTTATCAAGTTTATTTCTACTATAAAAATACATAATTTCTAAACGTATCCTAGTTACTTTTTTTACCTAGGGAATCATACTATTGAAGAATATCGCTCCAAAACAGACTTTCTTCTATTTACCTAAGGAAGGGTAAAAAAGCAAGTCTTACCATGGGTTGGCTGTGCTGGTGCAGTATTATTGTTTCTCTGTACATGCCTGCCAAAAGTAGCAAAGGCCGTTGTCTGCGCCACCAGGATGACCACGACGACCGCCACAACAAACATCGCGTTCATGATGCCGTGTGTGGTATGCCACTATGTGTATTGTCGTCCACTTCCAACCAATGTACAGACACCTCTGACGAATCAGGCTGGTGGGAAGGAGAAATATCTTATTATCTTTAGTATAGTCAAAATTTGGTCAAGGTCGCCTGCGCGGCGAGCTCACGCACCGTAGTGACCACCAGCCATCATGCAACACTGGAGATGCTAAGGTCGCCTGGTACGTTAGCACATGCAAACCATGACGTAACAACTACCCCCACCCCCACCACCTCCACCATGCACATTCTCGTTCGCACCCTGGGACCAAAGTTTCGAAAAATAATGCGTTTGCAGCCACAAGCCACCGTCAAAAGGTAAACCTGTCCCACGTCATTTCGGTGACTGGAGACAAATGCAAGTTTTGAAATTAAAACGTACGTTGTGGGATAAATGTGTGTCGAGTCGAAAATTGGTGAATTTATAACAGCATCCAACCCATGGTGGTATACATCTTAAGGTGATTTCACTGCCGTGAAATTTGTGGTCGCTTAATGCACGCAGTGCAGACGGTCGCCAACAGAATGCGCGACGTGTCAGGTGGTATAGTCACGTGACGTATAACTGAAAAGATGGCGGCCTTGGGGACCAATAAGACGGCTCGAATTTGAAAATTCGAACGTTCCGCTACCGATAAGCTACGAACTGAATGCACGGCCTTCAATTAAGTGTATACATACCGCCATCTATATAGGTATCAGATTGCTTAGGCGACGACAAACTCGACCTTGTATACACCTACCTGAGTTGTGGGTTTTTAACTATCTGCACAAGCCGCCCCGAAAGATTTACAATCTTGAAACTCGGTATATGACCTGATATGTGGTCCATGACCTTCCAAAAAAAATCAACCCGATCCGATAACCCGTTCTTTATTAAAAAGTGCCTCAACATCGTCGAAATCCTTCCAGGTGACTGGGTGGCTGGGTGGCTAGCTGACTAGCTAGCTAATTCTCCACAGAGCTATATTGAGCCTACAGAGAAAACAATAGATCTTAGAACTATAAAAAATTGGACCACTCTTAGATGTACCTCAGATGCAGTGCCTTTTGCTTTCAAAACCTAAATCGGGTAAAAGGGGACCGGAGAAAATTAAAATTTGAATGCTAATCAAAACACTTAGTTACTAAGGCGTGATAGTTTGTAGAAACTTGAAACTAAACATGCTCTTAACCATTATAAATATCTAGCTTCCAAAACACAAGGGCTATATTTGGGAGGACCGTGGGCCCAAAAATGCCAAAAACTTCTCTGAACTTTAAAAAATAATGATTCAAAGAAAACGCTACAACTAAGAAGTTTCAAACGTGGAATACACTTTGATATCTCTCATTCTTTATCACTTTTGAATATGGAAAGCAAAATCGGGTAACTGGTACCGAATAAAATCAAAATTATCAAAAGCGAGGTAATTCCGTACTCTTACAATAAGACGCTATAAAGATAAAACGGTTCATTTTAGTACTTTGAAATTTTGACCACACTTAGATGTCCCTCATGCGTAATCACTTTAGTATTCAAAACCAAAACCGGGCAATAGGGACCGGGGAAAATTAAAAATGAAAATGAAAATTCGTAATAACTCATCGAAGTAATTTGTACAAACTTGAAATTAAACATGCTCTTAACCATTATAAATATCAAGCGCCCAAAAGACAAAGGGGTAAATTTGGGGGCATCGAATGCCCAAAAGTGTCGAAAAACAACTCTGAACTTAACAAATTTAGTCATTCAAAGTCCATCATTCACGCCTTATTCTTTCTCCCTAGATTTGCTTTGAAAAGAAGTAAGATCATTTCGCCTGTAGACGAGCGCCAAGCCAACAATTTTTGTGGTAAAAAAGTAAAAAATTTAACTAAATCATTAAAAAAAATGGCTTTGGCCATTGAATTTGGTTCATGGCCAAGCAATTTTTTTATGATTTCGAGTTTTAAAACTGCAACTTTTTTAACACAAAAATCGTTGGATTGGCGCTCGTCAAAAGGCGAAATGATCTTGCTTCTTTTTATTGCGAAACAAGGGAGAAAGAATAAAAAGCTTGGCTCAACTTCTATATCTCACAGCATTCACAGCCGAAGAATTTTGAAGGAGAGCTTGGCTGCCTTTTTTTTTTTTTTTTTTTAATTTTTGTATTTGTGGGGGATCTAGCCTACTATAAATGTTAAATATCAATGGTTAAGACCGGTTATCTTCCGCCTCTCGACTGTTCTACGCGTACTCTCGTCTACCGCTTGATACAACAGAATAATAGCGAAACCATTCTTGCATATTATCCGATCTCGAGATTCATTTTATTTTTCTCTGATAATATTCTCCATTCGATTTTATTCGTAACTGAGTTGTGCTGTGTTTGTGCCGTGTTTTTCCGTGTTTTTTCTAGCACGAGACGAGCGAGTGGAGTGTTTCTCGCAGCTCGAGTGTGCCATTGTGTTGTGCCTGAAGACGATGGATGGTTGACTAACAGGTGAGAAACCCAGCAGTCCGTGTACGACGACGAAGAAACTGTACAGAAGACACATAGCCTGACCCTGACATATAGCCAATAAGGTGCTTTGCAACAATGAAATGCCATTATAAACAGGCATAGTATGGATGGTTTAGGTTATCGAGTACCTAGGCGGAGGCCTACTTAGGGTGGCTATACTTTAGGGATGCACAATGATATATACTACGGATTGTACCTTCGTCGATATTTTTTTTTGTCTACAGTTACAACTACATTTAAACAATGTTAAAATTTCACACATTCTCCGTTCCTACTTAATGCATTGTACAAAATATCATATTTCTTCGTGCTAATTGAAAGTAATCGATCGGTTTCATCTTTAATAAACACCAAACTGAGCAACAAAATTTTATTGTATAAAATTTGTGAATGTCATTGACGAACTGTCTAACACGTATCTTTTTCCAGTAGCAAAACATCAATTTCACCTCCCCTTTTCTACTTATTTTTCAAGAGGTAACTGTAACATTCCCAAATAAAATACTAGACTAGACTAATAAGGACCATATTGTTTTATTGTATTTCTAGTTTTGACAATTTTTTTCATTTTAGAGGCCCATTATTCTTTATGCCACTGCAAAACTATCCATATCTAGGTGCCCGTTAGGGCGCCGCAGCCAAGCCGCAGTGAGCTACACACTAAGCACCTAATACAGCAAGCAAAGTAAGGGTGATTTCGAAATGTCACACAGCCGTCATGAAAAGTGATGTGAAATTAACTAGGAAGCTTCGCAAACGCTTTTTCAGGCGCGTTGTTGGATGAGCGTAATTTATTTAAACGAAAAAAAGCATAAATTTGCGATTATCATGAAAAATTATTTTTCGATTGCGCTCAAATTTCAAACCAATATATTCATTCGTAAAATTATTAAGGTTCTGTAAAAACATCGTTAAAATCGGATAAAGCATGTAGGTGAAACAAGTCGAAGAAATGTAAAAAAAAAAACAACGTAAAATGCGGATTTTTATGAAAAATTACTTTTTGATTACGCTCAAATTTCACACGAATATATAAATTCATAAAATTAAGGTTCTGTTAAAAAATAGTTACCATTGGATAAAGCATGTAGGTGTTATAAGTACCCAAGTAGCACAAAGTGATGGCGATCTTATGGCGAGCTGTAACATCGCCATCAGTTGAGCTGATGGCCCAGCAGCGGCGATGCGCTTACGGCCCGCTTATGGGGTTGGCCAGGCGCCCATAACTTTGCCATAAGCAACGCGCCGCTTATGGGCCATAAGCGGCCCACTGTAGCAAAACCATCAGTTTCGAAAATACTGTGCTGCATTTTTGTGACAACGGCCCGCTTATGGGCCATAGCCGGCGATACACAGTTTGCCATCAGTTCGCCGCTTATGGTCCACAGGCGGCCGGGCCGCTGTAGCAAATCCGACAGTTGCTTCACTTTTGTCACAGCGGGATGCTTACGGCCCGGCGGTGAGAATGTTTCGGGAACACTAGCACCATCTAGTAGAGACGCGAGGAAGTCACGCACACAAACGAAAATATTAAAAAGTTCAAAATTATATATCTTTTCAATTGTGCGAGCATTTCGATTTATATAAACTGTGTGTAAGAGAACAATTTCAAGTTAATACAGAGAGAGTTATTAGACATAGATAAATTTTATCGCCCATCGCCGTACTCGAACCCCAACCTGCTGCGCCGGACTCTGGAACGCTGACCGCTACACCACCGTGATCACTGCTAGAGGAGCGCGCCAGCTACCTTATGAAGATGTACCCAGCGTGTATGCATTGTGGAACGTCTTGTTCAACATTTCGTACCATGTTTACATGGAAACTAAATAAATGCTATCTCAGGTTGTTCATCAAACTAAAGATTCAATAATATATGTATTCAAATTGAGTTGTTTTAAGCGTAGGCCTACTCTTGTTCATATTTAAATTGACCAAAGAGAATCAAGCCCATATATCTAAATGGTATGAATTAAATTGACGGAAAGTGATTAGGAGCTCAGTTTGGATTTGTATTTATTATTAATTTTACCAGTCACACACGGGCAGACGGACAGACAGTAAAGTAATCGCTAAATTTAAGCCTCTCTCCCTACTTTGATATAGGCCTACACCAAATATTCCCTATTGGCCATTTTTTTTGTAAAGCCTAAAACCAAAAACAGATATAGTTTATCAATGATCATCTGACATTTTCAAAACTTTTTATTTTTATTTTTGGGTTTAATAGTAAGCCTAATATAGGCCTAGATGATTACAGATAAATTAATTACTTATACCCCGGACATATCCCTGCTCATAAATTTTGGTTTGAAGGATGATTTTTTGTTTCTATTACTTGGAAAAATTTTGTCGTTAATATCTTGCACTTATATAATTTATTTCTTCCACCTATTCGTACCGGCGGAAGAAAAAAATCGTAAGTGCAATTTTCCAAGTATGTCAGTTTGTAGACAAGAGTATGTGTTTCAAATAGAAAAAAATCTGCCTTTCAACCAAAAAATTACAAGCAGGAATAAATATGTCTGGGATAAACGTGTCATAAATTTTACTATAAAAAATGAAACTATATAACAGGTAGTAACGTTATAAATATAAATCATTGGACTTTTTCACTGTTAGTTAACAAAATATTTATTTTAATGTGATATTTCGATTTCTTTACAGAAATCTTTATCAAACAAAATTAACAATTAAAAAACCACAACAGACAGGACAAAAAACATTTCACAAAATATTATAAATATGGCTGTGCATTAATACCAAATTATTAACAAAAAAGTTTATTATGAATAAAAATAAAAAACCAAAAAACAGAACATTAAATTGACAAGTTGGACAGTTATTGATGTATGAAATAAAAACTATTGATCTAGTGATGAAATTGATGGACAGAAACTTTTCCAAATGGCTGGATAATTAACACTAGGCACACTGATTGTATTGGCCACACATGAAATCAAACCAGGTTTTTAGCTCCGTATGGCATAAGAGTTGTTTTTAGTTCGTCTAATACGTTGCGCAGCATTCTCACCAAGACTAAACCTAGGGATGAGGTTCAGTCATCTAAGGGTGTTATTTATTCTATACCTTGCGAATGTGATGCTAGATACATTGGTGAAACCAAGAGACCTTTGATGGTAAGAATAAAAGAACACAAGAACAATGTGAAACAACATAAGATTGATACTTCAAAACTCGCAGAACATGTTTATGAAAATCATCATCATATTAATTGGGAAGACGCTTCAATCCTTGCACATGAGTCTAATGCCACAACACGGAAAATTAAGGAAGCTGGTTTGATTTCATGTGTGGCCAATACAATCAGTGTGCCTAGTGTTAATTATCCAGCCATTTGGAAAAGTTTCTGTCCATCAATTTCATCACTAGATCAATAGTTTTATTTCATACATCAATAACTGTCCAACTTGTCAATTTAATGTTCTGTTTTTTGGTTTTTTATTTTATTCATAATAAACTTTTTGTTAATAATTTGGTATTAATGCACAGCCATATTTATAATATTTTGTGAAATGTTTTTGTCCTGTCTGTTGTGGTTTTTTAATTGTTAATTTTGTTTGATAAAGATTTCTGTAAAGAAATCGAAATATCACATTAAAATAAATATTTTGTTAACTAACAGTGAAAAAGTCCAATGATTTATATTTATAATAATTATTACTGTAAACGTCTATACTGGTCGTACTGCTCATCCCAAAAATAAATAACAAATAAGTTAGTTTTGGCAATGTCATAATATTATGATCATATTATTGATAAACTAAGATTTAGGAAAATTTTAAATATTAATTAAGCCGATTTATTTGCTGTAGTTCTACAAACATACAATATGACATATTATTTATTTGTAATGAATATATTTCTATTAAAAGAGGTTTTTCGTTTTCTTCCATCTGCGTGAAGTATGTGAAATTTTAACTACGAAACGGCAAGTGCAAAGGCATATTACAGATACATGACAGCACTATCGACAGCGGATTAATTCTGCATATTGCAATGAAACTAATTACCGTATTTCACTATTTATAAACATGTTTGAAATTAATTTAAAAATTATGTCGATTGCATGCAATAATCAAAGTATTATTTTGGAAACCCTACGTGGAGTATTCGGTATCGGAATTGTATATAATAATATATTATCATAATATTAATATTATCAAATAATAAGTTTAAATGATACTAAAATGATATACCTTGAATGTCAGAGCGTCAATATTCCTTAAATTGACGAAGAAGAGCGAGAATGATTAGCGTAACATGATGAAATTGACAATTAAATTATTCCTTTTAATCCATCATCAAATGTGTTATATACTCTCATTAGATTCCCGTCGGTTGTGTGCTTATGGGCCATAGGCGGGCCGCCTACTGTTCGCCGCCTGTCGGTTGTGTGCTTATGGGCCATAGGCGGGCCGCCTACTGTTCGCCGCCTGTCGGTTGTGTGCTTATGGGCCATAGGCGGGCCGCCTACTGTTCGCCGCCTGTCGGTTGTGTGCTTATGGGTAGAGCTGTGAAAAAATAGCATTTATATTCTGAATATTTAGCATTAATTTTTCCAAATTTAGCATTTTGTAGCATTAATTTTCTTCTTTCCACCAAAACCCCAAATGTGGGGAGTTTCTTGTATTTTTAATGGGAATGAATTCAAATTATGCTTTATAGGAACATTTTCAATTCAATGTAGTCACTTTAAACGTTGGAATACAATGCTAAACCAATTCTCAATTGGTATAGATAAACCTTATTTTCAGTAAATTTAGCATTTTGTAGCGTTTTTAAGAATTTATACTCACTGATTTAGCATCAATAACCTAAAACGCTAAATTTTCATGCCTCTACTTATGGGCCATAGGAGGGCCCATCAACGCAAAACCTTTGCAGCGACGACTGTCGGAAGTGTGCTTATGGGCCATAGGCGGGCCGCCTACTGTACGCCAACTGTCGGCTGTGTGCTTATGGGCCATAGGCGGCCCATCAACGCAAAACTTTGCCATCACTTTGCCGCTGATGGCCCATAAGCGCACACATTTTCTGTGCTACTTGGGTAGAAGAATGAATCGAAAAAGTCGTAAAGGTGTGATTTTCATGAGAAATAATTTTTCGATTGTGCTCAAATTTCACACGAATATATTAATTCAGTGAAAAAATCATTTCAATCGAATAAAGCATGTAGGTGTTATAAGTCGAAGGAATTTTGTTAAAATCGAAAAAAATCGTAAAATTGCGATTTTCATGAGAAATAATTTTTTGATTGCGCTCAAAAACGTAGCAGTTCTTAGTTTAAAATTTTTTAAGGTCTTCAGGAAAAATCATCGCAATTGGAGTATCGGTTTAGCCGGAATCGTGTTAACAGACACACAAAAATACAAACAGAAAAAAACACTCCGGATTTTTTTTTTGTTTTTTTTTTCTTGATTGGTAATACCATAGAAGTAAAATCAACTTTGATAGAATTATTATATTTTCACAAATTATTTTGCAATGGAACTTGAAAAAGTAATGAGATCACACACATAACAAAACTTGTAAAAATACAGTCAAACCTTACATACTCACAAGAAATTAATTCTCAAAAAGGGCCAAGCTCATCTACCCTTCTACATTTGCGCATTATGAATTCATAAACGAACAGTGTCCCGTAACAGCATCCTTGAAAAGCTTAGCAAAATAGAATTTGCATGAAATTTCGTTTAAATTTATTAGAAAAAAAGAACTTTGATGAACTATTACGTTTAAATTAATAATTGCAAATTTTATTTTGAATGTATTAACTTTAAATTAAAATTAATAATATTTGAAACTATTGATTAAATTCAGGCACTTAAAAAGTATTTTAAATTTAAATAAACCTACCATATTATGCTAAATCACATTAACATAGACCAAGGTTGCCACTAAGTAATAATTTATATCCTTGGGAGATTAGTTTAACAATCCTGAGAAATCCGTGAAAATAGCTCTTTAGCGTTTTGCGTGTTGTTTATTACTTGGAGGGATTATTAAAATTTTCAGGTTTACATGCAAAAAAACGTAAATTATTTATTTATTTATTGCCCCCAACAACAGAGTTACCTCCACATGTGCGATACAAGAATTTACATACAATTAATTAATTATTAAAGTACAAAAGTAGAAATGAAGAAATGATATAAAAAAAAACTTGACGATTACAATGAGGTACAATTTCAAGAACATATGAAGACAAACAACTTAGAAAATGTAATTTACCTAAACTATTCTATTATTGCATAATGGATAATAATAGTTAATCATAATTTATGATGCACATTTAAAAATTTTCATAAACACATAGGCCTATAGCAAAATCATTTTGCCTAGATGAATTTGTCTTGGTCCTACTAGGCTGTTGTTAGTCGTTTTGCCTGTTTGCAAAGAAATTAGTCAGTAGCTGAGCCATGGCCTCCAATGCCCTTGCCTGCCGTTCACTGGCAGCAATTGTTACGCTCCTCTTGGGCCAGCAGAGCAGATATATTGTCATTCCTGAAAAAATCACAATTGATTTAATAATAATAATAATACCTTACAACAAGTTCCGTAATTTAAGCTTAGTAAAGCTTAAGTTTGTTATCGTTAAGGGGATATAGGGGGTTTGGGCATGAACCCACCTCACCGTGTGTCTACGCTTCTCCAAGAATTTTCTTCAAATTCGCTTTTCTGAATAACTGCTGATAGAGATGAGGCTCACAAAATTTGCACCGAAAAAATTAACAACAATGTTATAACAAACCTTTTAAAACATACTATACGCGTTTACAAGGTAAAGATGGATGGCACTGGCAGCACTAAAATGCAACATGTCGATCGGTGATAAAGGCGAGCTGCTTGAGGCGGGCGCTGTATATATTCGGTTGGGATCAACTTTATTTTTGTTTCATTTCTGATCATTTGCAAAAACATTGAACTCGAAAGTCGTTGTTAGACGAGTGAGTGAACCATGTATTGAGTTCCCGGGAACATTCCCTTTCTCCCCCCTACCTAAGGCCTCTCTAGCCTATCATAAGCTAGAGTGGCGCATTACGGCCTTACAGTTGACTTGCCCTTATACCAGTTAAACTCAAAACCGAAAACCCAATTAATTATACAAACTCAAATGCAAATGTTCCCGGGTACTCAACACATGACTCGCTCACTCGTCTTACAACGACTATGGCGTTTTCCTCGTCTAGTTGTCTTCGGCGCCATTTTACCCGAAATGTGGAAGACCTAGGTTCAAATCTCCGGTCGGGAAAGATTTTTTAATTTTTGTATTGTATTTAAAAAATTATAAAACATGTTTTGAAATGCATATAATACAATGAAAAACATAGTCGGTACAAAATACGAGTAAAGATTGCAAAGTTTACTCAATGTCCCTGCGGAATTTAAGGGAACCTTGGTTCGATACACCTTGGTCACTGATATGCATGTAATCACATCCTGACAAAAATTATTTGAAAAAAAATGACTTCTTCAAGAACAAAAGCATTGTTGTTAAAATGAAACCACATTTAAAGCCAATTTTTCAATTTATTATTTCTTGTTGGTTTAAATCGCAACGGATTGTGCTCATTTTGTTAGCAATTCTCAGATACCTGGTCACTGATGTCTGTTTAAAGTTTCAGCTCAATCTATTAGGCCGTTCGGCCGTATGGCTACGTTCGCTCGGCACACTCGTCTCATAATAAAATTGAAAATATGTAACAGGTAGTACGTTACAAATACAAATCATTGGACTTTTCACTGTTGTTTGTTGTTATTAAAAAGCTCATATTTCGACTTTTTTACTGCAGTCTCAAAAATTAAATTGAAATAAATATATAAAGACTGCTGTTAAGAAGTCAAAATATCACCTTTTAAAATAAAAATATGGAAATAACAGCGAAATGTCCAATGATTTTATTTGAAATTGTGGATTATGTCATATAGTCCGCGTATTTTATACGTAATATTCGTAAGTTTTGTGGATCGGCTTTACTAAAAACTAGAAATTAATGGCATTTTATTTTACAACAAATAATTCAGATTATTTGATGATATTAGCTCGAAAAAACAAACCACACTGTTAAACTGTTTAATACTGAAGCAATTGTATCAAATAATATTGAATGATGAAGATAAAGAAAATGTTGCCTAATAATAATAATTTCAATAATTTACTTGATATTCTAGTGGCTGGGGCTTTGCCCTCACGCGGGGTTGTGACCCACTAAAGTCTGTACAAATATAATTGCCCCCCCCCCCCAAAAAAAAAAATCCATATTGGCACTCATGGCTTTAGGTCATTGGGTGCTCTCTTCTGCTTGACCAAGAGTACAAATAATATCAGTAGGCCTATTGGTGTACACATTTTAACCATTGATTTTATACTTGCATCATTGATTTAACAAATCAAAAAGTAAAATAAATTGTCTTAGGTAAAGTGGTTTCAACGAAAGAATGCAGATAGCTCGAAATTGTTTTCCCAACATAACAACTTTGTCAACTCAATTCACGCTAGCTCAGCGTGGATCTTGCACACGGAGGAACTCTGTGATCTAGCACAGATAATGTTTGCTAGTGTTAGTAAAATATATTTCTCTTTCATACACAAAGGTGACATTCATTATACCGTGCATTCTTACAGCCCCCACCAGTATAAAGCATGTGCATTATTGTACATATAACATTGTTGGACAAAAACAGTGTTGTGTATGAATGTCTTTATAAACTTGACAAAAGTGAAGGAGATGTGGCATGACCTGCAGGCAAAACATCTCAATACCTACATTTGGAATATAATTGAATCGGATGATTGTATATAGATTATGTTTTAATGACGGAGTGCAGGATATACAACGCTAACTAACATTGTGCTAAGTTTAAAGGAAGTGACTGGTGAATTGCCAGAGAGCATGGACAGGAATGAAAGGAAAGCATATCTGGGGGGCTAGTCGCAATGATGACTTAGTAAGGTAATCCTAACTGCGGGCATAGGAAAACCAAAAAACTTCATATGGGTGTAAATGACCCTAGCATTTTGTACTACGATCAATGTTGTGAGTGGTTATATTTTCTAGAAATTTGCATTGCATGTTTTGGATTTCTTAAATTGTTTCATTAAATATGTGTGCCAATGTTTAATGTTGTACTTGTAGTGTTTTATGATTTCAGGTACGCAAGCCACCCACTCTTAATGTAACTTAAACTTAACTTGGTGATTTAAAAAAATATATATATATTAATCCAAATAACCCATAACCTACATTTTGTTGTTGAACCTTCCATTCACATCTTACAATGCAATTTTGGACTAAATTGGGTACTAAAATCTTTATAACATCACATATTAATAGGAATACATACCCAGTATCAACAGTCTGAGTAGCCAAATTGCACGTACTTACAAGATGTATTTGCTGTGGTAGGCAATGTATCTGGGTCCAAAGAACTGGCAGTCTCGTCAATACTACGAACATCGTCTTTGTCTATAAAATAAATCATTGGGTGTAATAAATAATAATAAAATGCTACATAAAATTTAAATATTACTCTAACTTTTTGTGTTGTTATTTTATAGAATCAAGTAGACACTTTTCCAGGGTACAAATCATTTTAAATTGTGTCAGTAAAACCGGTTATGGCAAAAATACCTAAACTTTCCGATACACATAAAGAGTTATTCCACCAAATAACTTCCTAAGAATTATCTCGATGAACACATTTATCTTAATTCATTAGTACGTTTTACATACAAGTATCTTATGCAAAGAAAATAAATGTCCTGAAAATAAAAAGTTCACTTCATGCCTTAAAAAGTATTTTAAAATAAACAAATGCATGCTAAATGTTCTCTCTGAAAAGAAACCTTGGCGTGTGCTACTGATAAAAATAATTTGCCAACTGTAAATCTGTAGGAGATCATATTCAATATAGAACTTTCTGTGTGTATCGGCGTAAAGGCTATTCCAGAGCAATAGTATCGATATTTTGAAAGTCAATGGAAAATGCATGAAAGTTAGTTGAAAGAAAGAGGAACTTGAACAAAAAAGAAAAAAAACTTTTTTTGGACGGGACAAAAGCTCCATTTTGGCTATTATGCAAATTTTGGGTGAATAAGAATATGCTAGTTCTAGGTGCAATACTTAATTTTCAATGATATGTTTTTATTGTTTTAGCACACCTTTGTCTCCAAAATGAGTATAAGGGAAAATATTTGTTGAAATAATGTTCGATGTGCGATTATTTTGTCACATGGCACAAAAAAGAGTTTTAAACCGGTGACCGAAAAAATCATACATCAAACGTTATTTCAGAAAATATTCTCCCTTATACTCAGAATGAAGACAAAGGTGTATTGAAACAATAATCAAATCATAGATTAAAATTAAGTATTGCACCTAAGATTAACATTTTTCATTGACCCAAGATTTGAATATGATAGCCAAAATGGAGCTTTTGTCACGTCCAAAAAAAAAGTTTTTTGCTTTTCTTTTTTTATTCAAGTTCCTCTATCATTCAACTAACTTTCATGTATTTTCCATTGACTTTCAAAATATCGGTACAAGTGCTCTGGAATAGCCTCTACTTCATCTGCAGTTGATGGCCACCATATGCTATAATAATTTGTTTTACTGTATTACTTTATATATGTAGGCCCTACTTTGTTTTGGAGTTGTCAAAAGTGTCTCAAAATAGGAAAAAACATGATGAAATATCTGTAACACATTTATTGAAAACCATTTAAAGTGCTTTGTACAGCCTATGTAGTAAGTAATCATTTCTCAACCTACCGCTTTCTCCGCCAACTTCCAAACCTCCGGGTATGCCTGATATGGATGCCTCTCCTATAACAGCAGCAGTTCTTTCCACCACAGGATCTAGAGCTGTAGGTGGTTGAACCTCGCCAGTTGTTGCCACTTCTTTGCGATTAACTATAACTGAAATCCATATTAGAGAATCTTATATTAGTTTTTAATACAATGTGCATACTTAATGCACATCGATAAAATTTTAAAAAATCGATTATCGAAATGCTGAATACGTTGTCATTGTGAATCCCATTTTTTGAAACACTACATAAGTATAATCTGGGAAAAGTACCTACGATATTATCCCAAAGTTTTTATTTATTATTATATTATTAGCCTAAAGTTCTTGGTTGTGTGTGTCATCAGCCGCATCACCGGTAGAGAAGTGAGCAAATCTAAGCTCCAAATCACCTAGGACATGCAGTGTGAGTTGCCTTTGTAAAAAGCCTTCTAGACCAATGAAAACTTCATTTAAAGGCATATTGTCACATTAAACGAAGTAATTATTATCTTCAAGAAGACCCACAAAAAATTAGAATACCGCCATGTTTGGCATCCATGGTGGTTGCCTGTTCCCTCTACAATGGGTTGTTTTGACGCTAGCCTGGGGGCATGTGACGTTCGTGGAGGTCGACGGATCGAGCGGCGAGGCGAGGCTCGCTGGTCTAGCACGCGGCACCTTTAGATACGAGTTGACAGTGCCTGCATGGAGTGTGTTTGCATCTTTGTCACTAAAATTTATGGTTTTGCTTACTGCTTTTATTTTTCAATGTAATTTGTTAAATATATTAGAAGTGGTTCCATTCATCATTGGAGTATAGAAATTGGATAATGCGAGTAACTGCAAGCTACAAGTACAAACTACATAAGTGCGCGGCGATTGATATTTTTTTTCCTAAGCAGGAGTTTGTGTAAATCACGTGCACATACTGTTGTAATTCGCACATGAACATAAACATGGTATGCAATGTGTTTACGGATGCAGCTAAAGATTTACAGGTATGGATGTTATATCTTTTCCCCGTTTTCCAAACAGGTACAAATCTTCTGTAGGGAAGCCACCATCTGACAATATGACTTTACGGGAGGACGTCTCTGAAAAAAGGGTGAATAAACGAAATGGTGGCTTCCCTCAAGGCCCGTGCCCGTAAAGCCCGATACCTTTTTGTCCCTTAAAGCCCACTTTTCTACTTGTTGACAAAGACCATGTTACACAAGGGTGTATTCCCACAAGGCCCGTTCCCTTAAAGCCCGTTCCCGTTAGGCCCGTTCCCGTTCCCGTTTTATGATAAAAAAAAGCTCCAAATGTTTATGTTAAAGACATGTAAATTGTGGTAAACCATTGCGCCGTTGATAGTGCATTACCTACGTTTATGATATATTTATGAATGCAATAAATTTAAGCCAAAATTAAATTAATAATATTGTAATTGTCAATAATAGACTTTTCATGATAGTAAAATATGTTGTTACCTGTTACATCGGCAATAGTTGTGCATTTACTAGATTCCCGTGACTTTATTTGTTTACCTACAACTGCAGTTTGATTACATTTATGTAAATCTAATTAAAATACAATTAAATTGCAATTTAATAATAATAGGGAGGCTATCCACTAATCTTTAGGGAGGGAAACGGTTTCGGGCCTTGCGGGAACGGGTCTTGTGGGAACGGGCTTTAAGGGACCGGGCCTTAAGGGAATTCACCCTTGTGTAACATGGTCTTTATCAACAGGGAGAAAAGTGGGCTTTAAGGGAAAAAAAGGTATCGGGCTTTACGGGAACGGGCCTTGAGGGAGGTATCCAAACAAAATAGTTACAAAAAAACAAAATGTGTTTTATGCTATAATTCTAAGAAGTAAAAAAAAAAAATTTGGTACCGGTAGGTTTTTTATAGTATATATGTTTATATTAAAAAATACCACCTCCCCCCCAAACGGGAATCGAATCACGGATCTCCCGCATAACCCGGATCGCAATGCGGGAGATCCGTGGTTCGATTCCCGGTTGGGGCCGACCTTTTTAATTTCTGAATTGTAGTAAATAATAACGATTACACCTACGGGAGTGTTTCCCGACTAAACAAATCGAGAAATATATTAATATATTGATTTATGAATTGATTTATAGTTTGACCTTTTTTAAATTATGTTATAATATATGTAACTTATTATTGCCAATTTATATAATTTTTTATAAAATACTTTTATTTTTATTGATTAGATAAATATAATTAGTACATATTATAATGTTATTGTAATTAGATCCATTGTTCATAATCTCCGCACTTTTTAAACCACGCATTGCTAATTGAGTTAGCATATTATTCCTATACCAGTAGTCCGAATAGGCTGATTTTTTTTTAGAGCTCATAGTACTTCGGCTTACAAGGCCTAGGTGATCGTTTTTTGCATCAGTTGTGATTTACTCCTTGTAGAAAATTATGTGTCATATGTTAATTTGATTATTAAAATGTCAACACTTCATGTTCAATAAAACATAAATGAAACAAAAAAACAAAAAAAAAATCACGTAGGTTGTGCAATGGAGCTACCTGAACATTAAAAACTTCCCTCTATCTCTAAATCTATAGTCAATATTTGCTTACTTATGAATGAGAGTATTTTTATGCTTTCTGGCTTGAAATTTTGGTTAAATTAACAACAACGACGACGACGTGAGAAACTAGGGCGCTTCAACCGGTTAGGTCATATTGCGCCGCCTGTGAATGAAAGGAGATGAGAAGAGTGAATGCAGGTATGTTTGATGATTAGATTGTTTTCTAAGTGTATAAATAACAAAATAAATTGATGATGAAGAAAGTAATAGCAAAATAAAAGTTATGTATGTAAATGAAAATAAAGAAAAGAAAGAAATGTGTAAGATGTGAATTAAATTTTGTTAAATAGATTACTATGGATGAGAAATTTTGAAAGTTTGTCGCCATTATCATATGATAGAAGTTCTTCATATGATTGGGAGAGATCAAATTGCGTGCGCAAGGCATCATATTTGGCACATTCTGCTAGCATATGATGCACGGTTAAAGGTACATCACATGTGTCACATATGGGAATAACCTTTTCTCTGGTTAAGAGATATCCGTGTGTTAGGCGTGTATGGCCTATACGAATTCTAGACAATACCACCTCTTCTCTACGTGAGAGTCGAGACGTAGGTGGACGAATTTTGTTAGTCAATGTGGGCATCACACTATGCAATTTGTTATTTTGCAACACATCCCACGATGCTTGTCGCAAATCCAACAATCTTTGCTTGTATCCACTCTTGACATCTGGAACGGGAACTAGATTGAAATCAATGTCGCGACGCTGGGAAGCTTCCTTAGCAGCCCGATCAGCGTGTTCATTTCCCTCTATGCCCACACAACAAAAAAATTACCTACCTCAATTTCTTTTTTTCATTCTTAAAATCCCCTGAAAGTTTCAAATCAGTGGTATAAAAACTAAAGAATCTAGTATTTTCAGAGACTTCCTCCCGTAACCATTAATACTTGTTGAAATCAGTTCCAAGGTTAGAGATACAATATCTAGGAATGTAATTCTTAGTAAGGCATGATAATTATTCATTTTAGATTTTGGTTTAAAATATACAACTTCATAGTTTAGTTTAGTTTAGGTATTAACATTTATTTATTTATTTACCGTCTATCGTATTCAGTTACATAACTTATTAACAAAGGAGGAATTGATCGTACGTTGTTATTAGAATATGTATCTCAATGAGAGAGTGTGAATAACTTGAGCTAGTTTACATAGAATAAATTGCAGTTATAACTAATAAATAGTGTAATTTATATCTTAGTTACAATTGATCTTATTTATAAAAATTACAGGCCAAATTAAAAAGTGTTAAAATGCTCCTGGCATAAATGGTGGTGTGGCACTGCATATATTAATGACGATGTTACACTAGTGATCAAGGGGGATGAAGTTGAGTTTTGGATTATCATAAACGGAGGAATTAGGGTATTCCTCCAGTTTGGTAAAAATGTTTTCCTGTAGGAATTCCATGAGTTTTATTCTAAAATTGGTATCATTTAGAGTGCTTATTACGTGGATGGAAAGATTATTGTAGATTAGAGAAGCTAGATAAATGGGTCCTTATGGGTCAACTATACCTATGTGAAATTTTTTTGGGAACTATTCCGGCTTCCAGTTTAGAAGTCATCCGATCGATATTCAATTTTGTTTAATTGTTAAGAAAGGATATGGTCAGTCTTCTGTAGTAAAGATTACTAAACATTGTTCAGCATTACGCAAAAATTCTTTATCAATTTTGTTTGATTGTTAAGAAAGGATATGGTCACTCTTCTGTAGTAAAGATTACTAAACATTGTTCAGCATTACGCAAAAATTCTTTATCAATTTTGTTTAATTGTTAATAAAGGATATGGTCACTCTACTGTAGTAAAGATAACTAAACATTGTTCAGCATTACGCAAAACTTCTTTATCAATTTTGTTTAATTGTTAAAAAAGGATATGGTCAATCTTCTGTAGTAAAGATTACTAAACATTGTTCAGCATTACGCAAAAATAAATTCCGAAATTTATTAATTTTGATGGTTTCACAAAAATCCAAAATCCTAAAAATACATTACTTTAGTTTAGTTTTTTTTAGTGATTGTTAAAAGAGAACTGTTCCACTATAGAAGACTGTATAAACATGACCATAAGCAATGTGCAAAATCTGATAACAAACGGATAAAAACTCGCTTCAGGAAGAGTTCCAGAAAAAAATCACTACCATTGCACACTTAAGCAAACATACGTGAGTTGTGATGTGATGTGAATATAAGAATTGGCCCTAGTAAGGTGGGAATGGATGTTAGTGTTTCTAGAAAGGTTTCTGCCTTCTCATGGACAAAGATTTGCATCACCTTATAAATGACAAAGCACGGCTTGAACATGGGTGTTTCTGGCATTTATATAATGCCCCTATGCCTGAAGAATGAAATGGCGGTCCTTCTCCTAACTCAAGCATATTTTTGTAGCTTGGTCACTTATTGGCCTGACCTGTTCCATTATGTTAGAATATGATCTCCATTGGCTATAAAATAATTCTTTGTAGTAATTGTTTGTCAGTTGACACGTGTGAGTACCATTTGTTACATCGTCTTGCATGTTTGTGTTCAAGCGTGGAATGTCTGAATGCCTATGGTGTTGTTTTGACTAGTGTTTACTGTTTACTGTCTCTGTCAATTCCTAACTTACTTCTGCACTCGTGGTCCTTCTCTTCAAAGCCTGTTGGACACGAGCACCTACGGACGAGGTTGGAGTTACTCGTGGAATTGCTGACACAGCGGGCTTTATGGATTTCCCAACACTCATAGTCCGCTCTACACGGCGAACCTAAGGCTGAAAACAGAGAACAAATCTCAGTCACAACCTGAAACTCATGGAAACATTTTTGGGTCATTGCAAAAAGTACGCATGCAATTTCTATCGATTGCCTAACCCGGGAAAAAGATATTTAGAAGAACGATAATATAAGACTAAGCAAAACAGTGCACTCAGATTGCATGTTATGAAATGTTTGACTTAAAACTAAATAATTGAACTAAGTATTACCCACACATAACAAAAAACTTGTAAACATACAACCAAAACCTTTCACAATCAAAAGCAATGAGACCTAAAAGAAAAGCAAAGCTTATTTATTCTCTTATATTTTAAAAATCTTAATACATAAATTCACTTTACCCTATGACTGCATCCCTGCGCTTATTGTTTTAAATGTAAAAGTTTATGCATTTTTTTTGCCAAGAAATATATTATTATTGCTATTGAATATTGATTCCGTCACCGTTATTAATTTTGAAGAGACTGACAGAATATAATACATGAAAATTACACCCTGTTACCCACAGAATATTAAAGTTCGTTGAATATGATAAAAGGAAGTGCTGTGTTACTGTAAAGAGTCAACCAGATTGATCGCAGTTTTAGAATAAATAATATCTTATTTGGGTAAAGGATGTGTTTATTTAATAAAAGGAAGTGAAACACTTTGGTAAAAAGAGCTAAAAAATTAAGCCTTTCCAAAGTCGGTAATAAGTATAACGACAATTAATAGTCATTGCAAGGTTCTGTTATGAATTATAGTCTTGTTTTAGCAGGTTTTATGTTTTAACATTTCACTTCTGAACTATCAGTTCACAGTTTTTATTTTTGGACTGAACATAAATATATGCGATTAATATTTATATATTCCAAAATCATTTAAAAATCATGTTTTCACAGTAAAAGTTATACTTGAAACTAAACTAGGAAACGCTTAAGTCCCACCGCGTTGTTGGATGAGCGTAATTGGTGCATTAAGTTGCCAAGATTTATGTGGATTTTCTGTTGTTCTGTGAAAAAATCATAACTTAGTTGAAGATTTTTTTTAAATTAATTTAAATTAAATAAAAAATAAACTTTAAGTTTTAATGCTTTAAGCTTGTACAAATTACTACGCCTGAGTAATTACGCGTTTTGATTTTGATTTTCCCCGGTCTCAATCGCCCGGTTTTTGTTATATGAGGTACATCTGAGTGTGGCCCAAGTTTCAAAATACTAAGATGAACCGTTTTCTCAGTATAGCGTCTTATTCATAAGATTACGGAATTACCTACTTTTGATAATTTTGATTTTCTCCGGTACCCGTTACCCAATTTTTCTTTCCATATTCAAAAGTGATAAAGAATGAGAGATATCAAAATGTATTCCACGTTTGAAACATCTCAGTTGTAGCGTTTTCTTTGAATGATTCATTTCTTAAAGTTCAGATATGTTTTTTGTCATTTTTGGGCCCATGGTCATCCCCAAATTTAGCCCCTTGTGTTTTGGACGCAAGATATTTATAATGGTTAATAGCATGTTTAATTTTAAGTTTGTACAAATTACCACGCCTTGGAAATT
The DNA here is from genome assembly GCA_024449915.1 of Sweltsa coloradensis. Taxonomy (NCBI): domain Eukaryota; kingdom Metazoa; phylum Arthropoda; class Insecta; order Plecoptera; family Chloroperlidae; genus Sweltsa; species Sweltsa coloradensis. The sequence goes on from JAMZAV010003004.1 coordinate 44,733, forward strand.
ACGCGTTTTGATTATCATCCAAATTTTGATTTTCTTCGGTCCCTGTTACCCGATTTTGGTTTTGAAAGCAAACGTCACTGCGTCTGAAGTACATCTAAGTGTGGTCCAAGTTTCATAGTTCTAAGATTTACCGTTTTCTCTGTAGGCTAAATTAATCTCCGCGGAGAACTCCTAGCCAGCCAGCCACCAGCCAGCCACCAGCCAGCCGAAAGGAATTTGACGATGTTGAGAGCCTTTTTTTAACACAGAACGAGTTGTCGGATCGGGTTGATTTTTGTTTCGGTATGTCATGGACCACATACCAGGTCATATACCGAGTTTCAAGATTGTAACTCTTTCGGGGCGGCGTGTGCAGATAGCTGAAAACCCCCCAACTCTCTTATAGCTGTATATAGGGCTGGAGTTCGTGTCGCCAAAGCAGTCGCATGCGCTTTTCTGCCGGGCGACGACCGTCGCCCTAGATCACACGCATTTAGGCCGCCCCCCTTACATTAAGTTTATGTTTTAATATTTGACCAAATAACTTCTCTCACAAATCAAAGAAGAGTAATCCCATATTAAGAACATTCATATTTATTATGAAAACCACGATCAAAGCAATACAATAAAGCTGCAAGAAAATGTTTGAACACTAATATTTTAAATATGCACATAAAAAACTGCACCGGGATGTTACTGTGGCACACAATTAAAATATTTCTGGTAGAACTGCGATGAAGAAAACCATTTGAAAAATGAAATGTCACCAAGAGGGTAAATAATTTTTAGTCTCTCAAATACGAACATAAGGAATCATTAACTGAATAAAATTTTAACTTGGTGCTACAATTATTATTAATTTCAACATGACAATGACATGATATAAGTGAACGCACTGCATATATATAAAATAAATATGCATTAACATTAATATTAATAATGTACAAGTTAGCTCCAAGAGTCATTCCAGGCCGAATATTTGGTGGTGGTGGCTGGTAGTACAGCGGTGGATTGGGATGCAACTACCTCGAAATGGATACTGCCACCATGTTTAACAAGGACAAGATCGTATTATAGCAAACTTTTTACTTTCTTATCTTGACTTTCTTTCTTCCAATTTAGTCGACGGTATTCATGTTTTTAAAGCAGACTGCACATGCTGATTGCAAAGTAGATTGAAAATTGTACTTGCAATGTCTGATATAAAGAAGTAGAAGAACATTGGACACTCGAAAATAAATAAATAAATTAATTAATTTGTATTAAGAGTCTACCCACTCAGTTATATAACTGATTTTCAGTGGGGGACTTTAAATCAAAGCGACTAAACCAACCCTGCAGGCCCCGACGCAATCGACGAGTGAGCGATAACCAACCAAAGATCGATATTTTTAATAGGAAATATAGCAATCAGTGGTATGGACAGTGCGAACACCCGCGAATCAACGCCAGAATCAACAAGGCCGATTCAGAACAACTCTGAAATTTATTATGTGCTTCGTTGCTAGGACGGCTCCAAAGTCACAGTTTACAAACTCCTAAGACAAGAACTGATGGACTGAAGTCCAAATCTGAAGTTAAAAAAACTTCTGACTTTAGTGGGAATCGAACCCTGGACCTTCTGCATTGGAAGCAGATACGCTAACAACAAGACCAACGAGCCACCCAATATGTATAAATATGTACATTCCTTGCAGTTGTAGTTAAGTTTTACTTACGTCTTGGAAATAATGGACAGACTTTTCTTTTTTTGAGTGGATTTTTGGTGAGGCATAGACACCGTAATTTACCGTCTCGCCAGTCATTCATGCAGAAGGTGTTTGTGATTCCAGAACACTCTTTGTCGGACTTGCATTCTGGCCCCTTCCCTGGAACTTTTCAAAACAATCACAACATTAATATTATGTAATATCATTATGTTGTTTCTGATGATATTAATAACGTTATTTTATTATATTCTGGAAATTTTATGACAATGAACTGGTCTGACCTGCGATAAAATTTAATTTCCAGTGCAAACGATTACAATTTAAAAATCTAAAAGTACACAAGCACAAAGAATACCTCCGAAAAATGAGTTATTCTCGGACATCTTCAACACAACATTTCGTCCACCCACCACCACCAACAAACAAATACAACACGTCTCTTAGCCGTCAAATGATGCATTTTCTGATCTCGTCATCACAAGTAAGGAGGTGGAAGAATGTCTACGGGACCTAGACAATACAAAATCTTCCGAGCCAGACAAAATACCGATCAGCACTATAAAACATTGCAGTCGGGCTATTTCAAAGCCATTGACGAAAATATTCAACATTTCACTATCGACTGGGTCTTTTCCAACCAGGTGAAAACATGCGAACGTCACCCCTGTCTTAAAGAAGGGCAGTAAACGTAAAGTTACTTACCATAGACCTATCTTCTTGCTCCCAGTCTTCACCAAAGTTTTCGAAAATTTAATTCACAAAAGAATTTCCAACTTTTTATCCAACCTCGTCGCCACGGAACAACATGGATTCATCAAGAAAAGATCAACAATAACAAACCTGGCGGTCTTCACTAACTGTATCGCGACTCACATCAACAATGGGGAACAGGTCGACGCTATATATACGGACTTAAGCAAAGCTTTCGATAGTGTAAACCACGAGTTACTACTTACGAAACTGAAGGGCTTCGGTATCTGCGGGAAACTCCACGATCTACTCACGAGCTATCTCAGCGGCCGGACGCAGTCTGTAACGATCAGCGAGGGCACTTCATCACCTGTTTGCGTCACATCCGGTGTGCCCCAGGGCTCGATCCTAGGACCCCTCATGTTTACCCTATTCGTAAACGATATACCTAAGTGTTTCAAGTCAAGCTCGTGCTTCATGTACGCAGATGATCTGAAAATTTTCAGGACCATCCGTGATACGAGCGAATGAGCGCTGATTGAAGCCGACCTCAATGCTCTTGCTAACTGGTGCACTTTATGGGAACTCGATCTAAACGTTGGGAAGTGTAATGCAATAACCTTCACCAATAAGAAAAAAAAACTTTTCAACGTGCGACTATAAAATAAACGGTACGAATCTTACTAAACTTGACACTGTAAAAGATCAGGCATTTTTAATTAATTGTAATTTGACGTACAATAAACACATATCACACATCAATCCCAAGGCTTTCAAGCTCCTCGGTTTTGTTTAGCGAAATTGCAGCAAGGACTTTTCTATTTCTACAATTAGGCGACTGTATGTTTCTTTGGTTAGACCGCAGGTGGATTACGCAAGCGTAATATACAACCCACACCACGTGACAGCCATAGCAAACCTAGAGCGTGTCCAGCAGCGTTTTATAAAATTAATCTGTTTTAAAAAGGGCGAAACTTATCATAGAAGTAACTGTCTTTTTTTGTACCGAAAATAATCTTGTGAAACAAAGTGACAGGCGTAAGTTTACTGATTTGGTATTTCTCCATAAAATCGTAAACAACGAAACAGATACCAATCTCATAGAATATGTTAATTATCACGTGCCCTCCAGATCAACTAGAAAAAAATGTACATTTTACATACCGAAGAGTCGCATTGACACCCATAAATATTCGTGTATAAATCGTATCCAAAACTCGTTCAACACACTCAGTAACCACACAGACATCGACATACACAACACCCCCATGAACAATTACAAGTCACTGATCAGCCTTGCACCATCTAGTGCAAGTAACGTAAACATGTAAAATCATCACACATGCACAACGAAATACACTCACACACACACACACTCACATACATCTATAACCTTGGTGCAAACCAAAAAGGCCGTTACCTAAAAATAGCCCTAAGAAATTCCGAAAATTAATTCCTCTTTGTGGATCCGGGCCGAACGGGCCAAAACAAGAACTGACGAAGTTACTAATACTACATTCGGACTTCGGAGATAAAAAGATAGAACTAGAAAAAGCAGCTAAATTTTAATTTTAAAGAATACAAAATTGCATACTAGTTAACCTTCAAATACCGTACAATATAGTTAAAAAAATATTTAAAACTTTATTTCTCCAGGGGAAAAATGAGTTTTTGGTTATCACTTGGTCATTTCTTGGCTTAACTTTTGTAATTGTGAGGAATTAAACCATTTCTAAGCATTTTTCGTTAACCAAATTGCAGACACATGTCAATAAACTAGCATGTCACTTAAAAACAAATGTAAAATAAGTAAAATATATACATTTATATTTTTGTCCCAATATAATGGTTTTATCGTAAATTTGTATTACAATATAAAATAAGACTAGGAGATTAGTAGTCCTTAATTTAGTTAATATTCAAATAAGCAGTACCACATTCACATTAATTCGATTATTTACTGTGATTTATAACATTTAACACGAACTTGATCGCCAACCTCAAGGCAAAAAATGACCAATTAACACGTATTTGGTTAGTTGTTGTGTGGCTCGTTGGTCTTGTTGTTAGCGTAACTGCTTCCAATGCAGAAGGTACAGGATACGATTCCCGCTAAAGTCAGAAGTTTTTTTAACTGCCGATTTGGACTTAATGGTCCATCAGTTCTTGTCTTAGGAGTTTGTAAACGGTGACTTTAGAGCCGTCCTAGCAACGAAGCACATAATAAATTTCAGAGTTGTTCTGAATCGGCCTTGTTGATTCTGGCGTTGATTTGCGGGTGTTCGCACTGTCCATACCACTGATTGCTTATTTCCTATTACAAATATCGATCTTTGGTTGGTTATCGTTCACTCGTCGATTGCATCGGGGCCTGCAGGGTTGGCTTGGTCGCTTTGATTTAAAGTCCCCCACTGAAAATCAGTTATATAACTGAGTGGGCAGACTCTAAAGAAAATTTATTTATTATTTATTATTTATTTATTTAGTTGTTGCCTTAAGGCAAATTTGCATCACCTTAAAAACGGCATAGCACGGCTTGAACTTGGGTGTTTCTTGCATTTAAATGATGCCATTATGCGTGTAGAATGGAATGGTGGTCCTATACTCAAACTCACAATTTTTTTTGTAGTTTGGGCCCTTATTGACCTGACCTATTAAATAGTGTAAGAAAATGATCTCCAATAGCTATAAAATAATTATTTCTAGCAATTGTTTGACTGTTGACACGTGTGAGTACCCTTTGTTACATCGTCTTGTATGTTTGTGTTCAAGCATGGAATGTATGAATGAATATGGTGTTGTTTTAACTGGTGTTATCTGTTTACTGTCTCGATCTATTTCTAAGTCCTTACTTACTTGTGCACTCGCGGTCCTCCTCTTCAAAGCCTGTTTCACACATGCATATAGGGGTGGAGTTGGCGTTACTCGTGGAATTGCTGACAGCACAGTGGGCGTCGGGAAGACAATCCAAGTTCGCTTTGCACGGCGAACCGAGGGCTAAAAACAGAGAACAAATCTCAGTCACAAGTTGAAACTAATAGAAATATTTTCGTGCCATTGCAAAAACTACGCATGCAATTTCTATCAATTGCCTGACCCGGGACAAAGAGATTGAGAAGAACGATATGAGATATCAGCAAAACAGTGCACTCGGAATGCATGTAAGAAATGTTTGACTTCATACTACATAATTGTGCTTAGTTAAGCGAGCGAAGCGAGCGTTTCCATTTGACTCTGCCGGAAAAATTAGTCACTGGTTTTGTTTTGTTTTTGTTTTTTTTATGTCTCGCCATAACGTTCGAACGGAGGCTCAAATCGAGTTGAAATTTTGACCATCCGCAAGCTTCGTTCTCGATTGAATGCCATTAGTTTTGTGGCAAAATCGTTCAAAAAGTTAAAAAGTTACATTAAAGTTAATCGAAAGTTTTTTTTTTTTTAAACTAAACGGCGACAAAATCTGAGATGGCCAAATCATTTAGAATGTCCGTCCGGTCACGAATATGTTAATTTTATTTTGATCCGATAAGTAGTGTAGATGGAAATTACATTATAACAAAGTACTGTTACCATGGCAACGGAAAGACGCGCGAAGTTTCTAATGCACTGCCACCTAGAAGTAATCAAAATACTTTCGAGAAAGCAGTCTATTATTTGTCAACAAAAAATTGAAATAGTTTTCCCAAGGAGTCAAGGTCCTCTAGATGGCGGTGGATTTTATCCACAAAGTAAAGATTTACACACGGGTTTACCCAAATACCTTGGCAATAATAAATAATATTGGAAACATGGCCCTGTGCACAGCGAACGTCGCAAATTTTAAAATTAAAAAAATTTGAAAAAAAAAACAATGTGGGTCTAGCTATAGCACGTGCTCGCTTATCAACGCGTCCACCTGAGCGTTTCCTAGTATTACCCACACATAACAAAAAAACTTGTAAAAATACAGCTAAACCTTACACGATCAAAAGAAATGAGACCTAAAAAAATGACAAGCTCATAACCAATAACTTTGGTTCGTTTAGTTAGTGGGTTTCAACCATTTTTAAAACCTCCTTTCAAAGTAATAATTTATATTTATAAATTTGTCTACAACAGTAGTGTGACGGACGATGCCAAAAACAAAATGGCCACCATGGTTGTCACGTGCAGGGTATACAAAGAATAATTAGTGAAATTTCAGTGTGTCACCCTTGTTTCCCTAAGAAAAGACTTTAGTATTAATAATTAACGTAAATGAATAAGTGCATGAATTAATGCAATTAGGCTTAGCTAAAGATTAACGATACCACTGTTTATGTATCCTATCCAGTTATACTAGGAAAACGCTTAAGTCCCGCCGCGTTGTTGGATGAGCGTAATTGGTGCATTGAGCTGCCATGTGTTTTGCGGATTTTCTGTTGTTCTGTGAAAAAATCATAACTAAGTTGAAGATGTTTTTAAATTTAATTAAAATTAGATAAAAATGAACTTGATTTTTTTCAAATTTCACACGAATATATAAATTCATAAAATTAAGGTTCTGTGAAAAAATCATAACAATCGGATAAAGCATGTAGGTGTTATAAGTCAAAGAATTGTTTAAAAAAAAAAAAACGTAAAATTTCGATTTTCAAAAGAAATAATTTTTCGATTGCACCCAAATTTCACATAAATATATTTAATAATTAAATTATGGTTCTGTTGAATAATAATTACAACCGAACAAATGATATAGGAGTTCTTAGTCGAAGATATATTTTAAATTAATTTTTTCAATCGAAAAAAATCGTAAAAATGCAATTTCAATGAGAAATAAATTTAAGATTGTGCTCAAAAACGTGTCAGTTATAAGTTCAGAAATTTCAAATGCCTCCAGAAAATTTCATTGCAATTGAAGTATCGGTTTACCGAAATCGTGTTAACAAACACACAAAAATACAAAAGGAAAAAACAAGAAAAAACGGAAAAAATTCCTAAAATTGTGATTTTCATGAGAAATAAATTTTCAATTGCGCTCAAAAAGGTGGCAGTTCTAAGTTTAAAGATTTCAAAGGCCTCCAGAAAATTTCATCGTAATTGGCGTATCGGTTTAGCCGGAATCGTGTTAACAAACACACAAAAAGAAAAAAGAAAAAATAAGAAAAAACGGAAAAAAATTCCAATCAATTTTTCGTACGTGGCAGTTCTAAGTTCAGATATTTCAAGGGTCTCCAGAAAATTTCATCTCAATTGGAGTATCGGTTTAGCCGGAATCGTGCCTACAAACAGACAAAATTTCAAAAAAAAAAAGAAAGAAAGAAAGAAAGAAAAAAAACATTCCGGATTTTTTTCTCCAGTGTAGTAGAATGGAATCTTCGCTTCGCTCATCCAACAAACAGAGAGAAAAGAAAACATTCCGGATTTTTTTTCCCAGTATAGTGAAATGGAATCTTCGCTTCGCTCATCCATAATACCAGGATCAAATTTAACACAATAACGCCCCAAGAAAATGTTCGCAATACTCATTATTTTAAATATGCACATAAAAAACTGCACCGGGATGTTACTGTGGCACACAATTAAAATATTTCTGGTAGAACTGCGATGAAGAAAACCATTTGAAAAATGAAATGTCACCAAGAGGGTAAATAAATTTTTAGTCTCTCAAATACGAACTTAAGGAATCATTTACTGAATGTAATTTAAACTTGGTGCTATTATTTTTTATTTAAGCATGACAATGACATGATATAAGTGGGAGCACTGCAATAATATTAATGTCTAAGTAACCATTAAGAGTTATTTTAAACACAATATTTGGTGGTGGTGGCTGGTGGTACAGCGGTGGATTGGGCTGCTATACCTCCCAGTGGAAGCTGCCACCATGTTGAACAAGGACTAGATCGTATTATAGCGAAGCTTTTACTTTCTTATCTTGACTTTTTTCTTCCAATAGCTTTTAAATCAGTCGACGGTATTCATGTTTTTAAAGCAGACTGCACATGCAGATTGCAAAGTTGATTGAAAATTGTATTTCAATTTCTTATATAAAGAAGTAAAAGAACATTTTATACTAAAAAATGTGTACATTCCTTGTAAATGTAGTTTAGTTGTACGTACGTATGGGATATAATGAACATCCTCCGTTTAAAGGTGGGTTTCTGTAGGCGCATAGACACCGTGATTTCCCGTCTCGCCAGTCCTTCTTGCAGAGGGAGTTTGTGATTCCAGAACACTCGGAGTCGGACTTACATTCTCGCCCTTTCACTGGAACGTTTCAAAACAATCACAACATTAATATTATGGGTACATTCCGAAAGCTGTTGAATATGCTTTGGTGCTTACATTCTCCAGCACGTTAAAGCATCTCGTAAGCACGATATACTTTCGGAACACGTCGAGCATGAGTATGGCTGTTTCGGGGAGGCGCGCATGCGCGTTGCCACAGGTGCTGCAAATATATTTTAAGCAAGTTTTAGGTTAAGTCCCTCATATAAGGAATTTAAGTTATTAAGCTAAGGTAAAACAACTATTACGCAAGTTTTTTTGGGTTTTGTCACGTCAAAGAACGACACAACAATTTAATTAGGTGATCCGCCATTTTTTATTTTAAAATACCGCCAATTCTCCCATATGCTGGGAATGCTCAAGTTAAAACCTCGAGCATATTAAGCATGCTGAATATGCTCACAAACCATGTAACGGAACGCCAAGCATAGCATATTCAACAGCTTTCGGAATGGGTCAAGCACGCAAATAACATATTGAACAACTTACGGAACGCAGCCTATGTTATTAACAGCCGGGGGTCTTTTGCGGACACTGGGGTGCCTAGGCCCTTTGGAATGTCACTGGCTACACGGGAAAAAAGGTACGTCATTTATAATTAATATTTTCCGAGACACAGTGGCGGACCCGAAAAATGGCCGTTCCAGGAAATGATGTATTTTGGTAGGTTATTTTTTAGGGCCGATCCGGGCGGAAACATGCACGTTGGAAGGTTTGGACTTTTGGTTTTGTGATTTGTGTGATTTTTTTTCATTTCGGCGTGTTCATTTCGTATAGTGTGGCTCGTTGGTCTTGTGATTTACGTCTCTGCTTCCAATACAGAAGGTCCTTGGTTCGATTCCCGCTAAAGTAAGAAGTTAATTAACTTATGATTTGGACTTGGCAGTTCTCGTCTTAGAAATAACGGTGAGTTTAGCGCTGTCTTAGCAACGAGGTACATAATAAATTTAAAGTTATTCTGAAACGTTCTTGTTGAATCTGGCGTTGAGCCGCGGGTGTTTACACTATGCATAAAACTAATTGCAATGTTTGCTTTTAAAAAATATCGATCTTTGGTTGTTTACCGCTCACTCGCCAATTGCGTCGGGGCCTACAGGGTTGGTAAGTCGCTTTGGTTTACTGTCCCCCACAGAAAATAAGTTATATAACTGAGAGGGTAGACTCTAAATACATTTTTTAAACCTAATGTTGTTTCTGATTATTAATATTATCATTATTTTATTTCGAAATTGTACACATAATCGTATATTAAGCTGCACAACTCCATAGAAAGTTAGAAAAGGGCCATAAGGCCCCAGTCACAATGTGTCTAACTTACTATGCCTTAGTTATACCTCTTAAAACCACATTATAAAAAAAACAATAAAATAAATTAACAAATATTATAAAAGGTGAAAGTAAAGGGTGAACAATGATGGTGTGGTATATATACGAAATGTGTTCGTAAAAGGGTGATTAAATGATGGTGAACAATTGATAGTAAAGTGTGTACAAATGATGGTTAAACATAATTTGATGACTTCCAGCATGTTACAACTTGATTAAAAAATGTAAATGCGTTCTCATTAAGAAATTTTAAAATGGTTCCTAATATCAACATGGAAATGTCTGGAAGTCTTCACGTCAGCCGGTAGTGTTCCATAACGATGCAGAACGACAGAAGAATCCGTTTTGGTATGATGAAGTTCGTGCACAAGAAGGGATGATCAAAGTACGTGGATTATGTCTACGAGGTTTATTGTCTAGAGTGATACGATGAAATGGATTTAAATCTGCAGAACCAGTGATTTGTTGTCGCAGTAACTTCACATCAGCTTATTTGCAGAAATTTTTAATGTAAGGAAGGTCGCAAGCATGTAGCCTCTGCGTCGCACTGTCTGAATAAAAACTCGATTTGTGTAAAATAGCCTTCGTAGCACGGTTTTGAATTGCCTCAAGCTTCGTAAAGTTAGCTCTTGAAGTCGGATGCCAAGCAGGAATACCATAAGTGATGATAGGCCGAATCAGAGTTAGATAAGCAGTCGTGATTGTACGAGGTTTGGAGCCCTTTAAGTTTCTTGTTACAAATTCAAGTAATTTTGAGGCACGATTTCTTACTAATTTAGTGTGAAAATTCCACTTTAGATCATTTGTTAAGGTAATTCCAAGCAATTTTATTGAATCACATTTTGGGATAATTTTGCCTTGAAGTGAGTACACATTCTTGAAATAAATTTTTGATCAAATTAATGTAAAGTATTGAGATTTTAGAGAGTTCAAGGACATTTTGTTTATTGTGGACCAAGTATGTATGCTGTTCAGGTCATTTTGCAAAATTTCGAAATCAAGAATTGATCTTATTGATGCATAAATGGTCGAATCATCAGCAAATTGTAGCAAGGTTGAAGAAACACATTGAGGTAGGTCAAGCATGTAAATATCAAAAAGCAGGGAGCCAATTACTGAACCTTGGGGAACTCCAGATGTCACTTTAGTGGAAGGAGAAGAAGAACCACTTAATATGACACACTGAGTCCGATCAGTCAGAAACGATTTAATCCACTGATAGAGTTTACCTCTAATTTTGTAGCCATGCAATTTTAAGAGAAGTCTTTCGTGAGGAACCTGATCAAATGCCTACTAATGCTGCAAATGCTAATGATGATGTTTATAATATGCTCAATCAATTGTGTAAATTGTTTTATGTTTCTATGCATATAAATGTATTTAAAGTATGTATTTATATGTATTTATATTTTTTAATCCAGTATTTTATAATTTATTTATGTTATTATACAATGAAATAATTTATCATAAGTTAAGACTGTTTAAAAGGCATAATTTGTGTTATCAGATCTAGTTCCAGTATTGCATTAAAACAATTATATTATATAAAGATGATAAATAAATATAATCTTACGATGTAAATTTTCTGAGGTGGAGTATTATTGGAAATAAATAAATATATTGAAAAATTGTGTTAAAATAGTTCTGAAATTTAAAAAAATATTTCAGGCTCGGATCATTAAATAATATTTTCATTACCAATTTAATAATTATGGGTAGGGAAAATAACAAAATAAAATAGCGAATTTGGCAATATTTAACTAGCAACGTAAAATCGTAAAATAAATTTGTAAGTAAAATGCATGAATGCCTACGGTGTTGTGTTGGCTGGTGTTTACTGTAACTGTCTCGATCAATGCCTAACTTACTTCTGCACTCGTAGACCTTCTCTTCAAAGCCTGTTGGACACATGCATATACGGCTGGAGTTGGAGTTACTCGTGGAATTGCTGACAACACAGTGGGCGTTTTGTACACACTCCTCGTCCGCTTTGCACGGCGAACCTAGGGCTGTAAACAGAGAACACATTTCAGTCACAAGTTGAAACTCATAGAAACATTTTCGTGCCATTGCAAAAACTACGCATGCAATTTCTATTGATTGCCTGACCTCGGACAAAGAGATTGAGAAGAACGATATGAGACGTCAGCAAAACAGTGGACTCGGATTGCATATTACTAAATTAGGGTGACCAAGATTGTCAAGACTGGATTTCACGAACCTCTTTCTCCAACATAATATAGTGGTGTCAAGGGGATATTTTGACTAAAACGAGAAGAATGGGTGCACAAATAGTATTTAAATACAGTCCAGAGATAATCGATTTACATACTGTAATTATTTTTGTAAATACATACATTCAGTTAAAGATGGTTATAAACAGGACCGTAACAAGAATATAAAAATTACGCACGGATGTGATTAGGTCAAATACGTGATTTTACACAATGGAGTGCACAATAGGGGTCCGGGGCGCCACAGAAAATTTTTCGATTCTAAGAGTGTGTTTGGAGTATTTTAAAGTGTTTTCGACAATTTTTAAATAACATTTTTTTAGTGTTGGGTGGGATTCAAAATAGTTATCTACAGATTTATTACCCTGCTATTTACCGGATTACCAACCCCTGGATGTCAGTGGTTAGATATTTCCTTATTTTAAAACCTTTAAAATTCAAACATCAATTTCATAGCTGTTGAACTATCTTTTTAGAACATTCCTTAGGGAAGAGACAAATTTATAAAGTTTATTAAACTCGTGGCAAGTATAATTTTGGTGTGGCAAGAAGTTTTTATGAGAAATTGTTTCTAAATTGTAATTTCGGGACCAAAGCCATTTCGGGTGGGACATACATACATACGTACATAGGCCACCCACAAGGGGTGGCCTATGTACGTTTGATCGCAGTCGCCACAGGGAACCTCATAAACCCCTCTTTTTTCCAGATGAACAGAGTCCTTTGCACTTCTCAAAAAGGAGCTGATTTTTCTGTCAGTGGAAAAAATGGTTTCGATGTTCTTACGATAGAGGATTCTACCTATGACGTCTGTGGTACCCTTGACATAGGTCAAACAGGCAGACGCATAGCAGTGAGGATAAATGAACACTCTAATGCTGTGAAAGCAGGTGACAAGAAATCAGCCCTGGCTCAACATGCTAAAGCTTACTCGCATGTGATAGATTTTGACAAAACAAAAACTATTTGCCCTGTACAACAGCTCAAGCCACGTATTATCCGTGAATCTGTGGAAATTGAGAAACGGCCGAATAAAATGAACAAAAGAGATGATTGCCAGAGCCCCCCTCCTGCTTGGAAACCCTGCACTCATGCCTCGAAATGTAGTCCGTAGACCTATTCAGCCAAATCCCTCAGAGGTGGTGCAAATTTCAGATTCCATAATTCTAATCACGAATAACATTTCAAAAGACAACCAATCAGGCCCTATGACAAGAAGCCGGACAAAAAGGTTTCACTATAGTAAGCTGTGCTATTTTGTTTCTCAATTGCCACCATCCGTATATTTTTTCAATATGACATCGCCGCCCCGCACCTTTTCACGATATGACCTCGCCGCCCCGCACCTATTTTCTATATAACCTCGCCGCCCCGCACCTTCAGCCGAGGCTATATAAGGCGGGCGCTGCGTGCTTGCCAACCACTGTGACTCCAACCTCCGTAGAGTCACAGTCAACCTTAAAAATGTCTGACGTAGTACAGACGAAACGTCGGTGGACGCCCAGGTTCTGCCCTGGTTCATCTTATTTTCGACGCGGTTTTACCCAAGATCCTTGTTTTTATCATATATATATATATGTGTTAGTACTTTAGACAGAAATTAAAAAAGTGACTACACCGGGGTAGTCACTTTTTTATTTCTGTCTAAAGTACTAAAATAACAGCGTCATAGTCGCCTACTATAAAGCCAAAGTTAAACATATATATATACATATATAAATACGTATATATATATATATTATATATATATATATATATATATATATATATATATATATATATATATATGTTAGAATTCACGTTTTTCTGGGTTGTGTCACACGATAAAAATTGAGTAGGTGGTTTAGACTTACCCCACCTCACCCGACGTTTCGAGGGAATAACATCCCCCATCATCCAGGGTCACCGCGACGAGTCTGCACGGTTCTCTTCCTTCGACTGGCAGTCATGTTGTTAGTTGACGCGTTGATGCTGTGGTTGCGGCGCGCAACCACGTGTCGTCATTCCTTGTGGCGCGAGACTCGAAGCCTGAAGCACTTGTGCCCTTGCCATACTTCTTGTCAAAGGACCCCGAGTCTCACAGGGACGAAATAGAATAGGAAATAGAACGGCGACCTAACAGTTTAAATAAACGGGACGATGGACAACGGGTACCCCCTTCCTGGCTGCCAGTGCTCCACAAACACAAACCATATGTGTTAAACTCCTCTCGGGGCTATTCAAGGGAGACGGGGGCACTTACCAAGAGCAATGGGGAAGGCATCAACGTACCCGACAAGATTGGGTGTGAAAGCGACATGCCCTGTGAGACTCGGGGTCCTTTGACAAGAAGTATGGCTAGGGCACAAGTGCTTCAGGCTTCGAGTCTCGCGCCACAAGGAATGACGACACGTGGTTGCGCGCGCAACCACAGCATCAACGCGTCAACTAACAACATGACTGCCAGTCGAAGGAAGAGATCCGTGCAGACTCGTCGCGGTGACCCTGGATGATGGGGATGTTATTCCCTCGAAACGTCGGTGAGGTGGGGTAAGTCTAAACCACCTACTCAATTTTTATCGTGTGACACAACCCAGAAAAACGTGAATTCTAACATTACATATGTCCGCGAAAATCTTAAACTTAATATATATATATATATATATATATATATATATAAGAGTCTCGTACAGCACAAGTACCATTTTACATAGACAATCCTAATATAATATACAGATAAGTAAAAATTAAAATTACATTAATAAACCTACAAATTAACAAATAATTACAAAATATTGATGAACAATAAACAAATATATCAAAATTATAAGTGCAACATAACATAAGAGTAAATAACGTTTAAAAGAATAGAAGGGGAATTGCTTATGATCTTCGACTGCAGTCCAATCACGGATTGATTTTTTGAAAGTATTAAAATCAGAGACTATGTCGAACTTTGGTTAATTAGGTAAATTATTATAAAAAGAAGGTAAACGAAAGGTGATAGATCTACGGGTAATAGGAAGTCTAGGTCTAGCTCATGGAAAAGGTGCGTAAGCCTAGTAAAGCGGGATGGAACATGAAGTGCAAACATGGAAACAAGACTGGTGGACCGGAAAATGCCAATGATGATACGGTGCAAGAAAGACATGTCATAGCGTTTTCTTCGTGTGGCTAGATCTGTCATGAAAAGTTCACTCATTATTTGTTGACAAGACCAAGCATTAAAAGCTGGGACACGATGACGTACAATTGCGCAGAAAAATTAAAGTACTCTTATCTATTTTTTAATGTTGGTATCAGCTGATAATGCCCAAATTGGAGTACAGTACTCAATCGCAGGTAAAACACAGCCCGTGAAATATGATTTTAGAGCAGTTGGGTCATGAATATCAGTGAACCTATTATAATAAACCCAATAGGGACATGGCTTTTGAAGTGATTTTGGAAATGTGCTCAATGAAAAGGAATTTTGAATCCATAATGACACCAAGATCTTTCATTTTAGTAACTTGCTGAATGACTTGCCCCGACAAATTATAATTACAAACTAACGAGAATTTCCGCAATGAAATTGTTAACAATGAGCACTTATCAGGATGAGAAGGAGAAGCCAGTCCAAACACCACTGAGAAAATGCTGCCAATGCATCTTGAAGAGCGATTGCATCACATAATCTCGACACAATTTAAAAAAAATTACAATCGTCAGCGTACAACAGAAAATCACAAGCAAACGGTTAAGTCTTTCTACAAGATTGTCCACAAACAACACGAAAAGGAGAGGGCCCAATACACTGCCTTGAGGGACACCTGATAACACTGGTTACCAAGAGGCAGATGCCAGGCAGATGGAAAATTACCAGTCATAAAAATCTTGTTTAATATGACAGCCAAAGTTTGAGACAAACAGAGGAACAATTTTTAAGAAATATAGCTCCAATACCATCTGGGCCTGTCGCACGACTAGATTGTAGATTATTTATAAGTTCTCTTACCTCAGAAGGTGAAGAAGATATGTTATTAATACTGTGAGAGGAGACACTAGATACCGGTATGTTAATAGGCACAGCTGGGTCAGAAGGAACAGTGAAATTCCCAAAAGAAATATTGATTAAAAAGCTCAGTACGATCAAATTTAGAAGCAAATAATTGTTAAATGACACTTCAGGGGAAATTCTTTCAGTATTGCGACGAGAATTAATAAGAGTCCAAAACCTTCTTAGGATTATTTCTTGCATCATAGGTCATACGATCAATATAATCCTTAAAGTCATTCCTGAGACGTTGTTAAGCAAGCCTACGTAAATGGTCAAACATATGACGTGAATGTGAATTAGGAAATTGCTTCCATTACAGCCATGCACTGTTTTTGTTCTTGAGCGCCGTTAGCGTTTCACGCTGTTACCATGAAGGAAACCGCCGATTTTTGGGCTGCCTGTGAGAAACGTGGTCTTGAATAACATTTGAAGTCCACTCGTCAAACATATGAACCACATCATCAACATCTGGCATATCTTCCAATTGGTTCCACGGAAGAAGTGCAAGAGAATGCCTTACATCCATCCAACAGGTCCTATTCCACAACGGCACTTCTCTGAGGATATCATTGGACCAAGGTCTTCTAGGTTTAGATAGAGGCAGAAAGGTGATCGGAAGAGATCAAATTTCTGCCAGGAGAGACTGTCATTTTATCGAGAGATGATAGAGCGAGGTCAAGAGTTTGAATGTTTCTTGTGTTAGCCATATTGAACTGATTTAGACCAAGACCACCTATAAAATGCTGGATAAGCCACTGGTCACAATCATCAGTATCATTACCAGTTTGTGGAGTGGACCACTTGATATGCAAATTGAAATCACCAACCAATATTATCGGCGCTCTAGGATGAGCCTTTAGCACGGATTCTAAACTTGCTCAAGATCAACGTGGTTACCACTAGGTGGTCTGTAGTAACAACCGATTAATATTTTATTATTTGGTATGAGTAGCTCCACCCACACTATTTCACAGTTCGTCTCAAGGTCCTTTCTTCGTTTAGCAGGCCAAGATGAATTGTACACTCCAATCATCACTCCACCACCACGGGTAGCACGATCACGTCTGAAGAGCGTAAATGTCTTGCTGAGCGGGATTTCACAATTCGGTGTAGTGTCACTAAGCCAGGTCTAGGAGAAAGCAACGACGTTGAAAGATTCAAATTCCGCCTGGTTTATTTCACATTCATTGAATTTATTGTTGAGACTGGGTGTTCTGGTAGTAAAGAGTAACATCCGAATTTTTTAAAGGTGAATTTAGGACCTGGATTGATGTGGATGTCACCACAAAGTAACAGGGTCAAAACACAGAATGATATGAAGGAACACTTAATTTTATACTAGGAAAACGCCAAAGTCGTTGTTGGACGAGTGAGTATCACAATTACGTTTGAAGCTGTAGTATGCATGCAGCTCTGACTCATCAAGTCGAGACTTGTCTAGCTGCTGCTGCTGAGATCCCGATATCGCTATGCTCGTGGACGCGGGCGACTCCAAAACAATAAAAACATATCACATTGCCAACGCCAAAGTATTTAAGCTACAAATATTCCAAAATATGTGTTAGAAAGGTCAATACATGAACTCGAGTTCGACTCGATATGTTCTGAATCCATCTTTTATGCTCCTCAAATCAAATCCAATTTGGCAAGCTTTGCAAAACACGATTTTTGTCAGTAATTATTTTTTGTCAGTTGGCAGGGCAAGCTTTAATTCTGAAATATTTCATAGTTGTTAACATGCATAGTGTTAACATTAGTGAGAAAGGTTTTTTTTTTTCCAAAAGCGAACTTTAAGTTAAAAAAAATAAAGTAGTAATTTTTACAATTTTAATTTTTTGTAGGTTGGATTCCTGTGAATTTTGCTGTCCATGTTAACAGCACTCTATCTATTGGTCCTTGACGTTGGTGCGAAATTTTGTCAAAATCGGACGAGTACTTTGGCCCCGGCGCGTCGAAAACAACACACGTAAACACAACGAAGTGCCGAAAACTTGCCATAGAGGACTCCGCTCGCTCCGCTCGCTCCGCTCACTCGTCCACTTTATGCGGATTTCTCGTGAAAACCACAATTTTGCGATTTATTTATTTTTGAAAATTATTTTACTTATAACACAACATGCTTTTTTATATGTTAATTATTTCTTCACAAAACCTTAATTTTATGAATTTATATATTCGTGTGAATTTGAGCGCATTAAAAAAATGTTTTTTTTATGATAATCGCAATTTTACGATTTTTAAAATTTCTTTGATTATAACACCTACGTGCTATATCCGATTGATCCGATTGTAATGATTGTTTCAAAGAACCTTGTTGTTTTTAATTAGAAAAAGAATTAATAATTAATAATTAATAATAAATGAATAATCAAAAAATAAAATAAATAAATTAATAATTATCGGCTTCCAATGCAGAAGGTCCGGGGTTCGATTCCCGCCAAAGTAAGAAGTTTTTTAAGTTCTGATTTGGACTTAAGTCCATTAGTTCTTGTCGTAGGAGTTTGTAAACGGTGACTTTGGAGCCGTCCTAGCAACGAAGCACATAATAAATTTCAGAGTTGTTCTGTATCGGCCTCGTTGATTCTGGCGTTGATCCGCGGGTGTTCGCACTGTCCATACCACTGATTGCTATATTTCCAATTAAAAAAATATCGATCTTTGGTTGGATATCGCTCACTCGTCGATTGCGTCGGGGCCTGCAGGGTTGGCTTGGTCGCTTTGATTTAAAGTACCCACTGAAAATCAGTTACATAACTGAGTGGGTAGACTCTAAATAAAATTTATTATTATTTATCATTATTATGAATTTATATATTCGTGTGAAATTTGAGCGTAATATAAAAATTATTTCTCATAAAAATCGCAATTTTACCGTTTTTTCGTATTTTAAAATTACGCTCATCTAGCAACGCGCCTGAAAGCGCTTTTGCGAAGCTTCCTAGTTGTAGCTTATTTGACTTACGTCTGGGATATAATGGACAGACTCCTCTTGTAGGTTGGATTCCGAGGAGACATAGACATCGGTTTTTATTGTCTCGCCAGTCATTCAGGCAGAAGTAGTTTGTGATTCCAGAACACTCGGAGTCGGACTTGCATTCTGGCTCTGAAACTTTCCAAAACAATCACAACGTTAATATTATGGAATATCATTATGTTGCTTCTGATAATGTTAAAAATATGCTCAGTTAATCAATATTTATTATAACGTTTGTTTAAATTGTTTTATTTTTCTTAGTTTATTAGAGTATTTGAAGTATGTATTTAAAGTCATTAATATTATTTTATCCAGTATTTTATACTAGGGAAACGTCAAAGTCGTTGTTAGACGAGTGTGTGGGCCATGTGTTGAGTACCCGGTAACGTTACTTTTCTTTCACCTACCTTAGGCCTCCCTAGCCTATTTAGGCTAGAGTGGCGCATTATGGCACTACAGTTGACGCGCCCTTATACCAACTAAACGTAAAACACTATTATTTATACCAATATAATTATCAATTTTAAATTCAATGTATCCGGGTTCTCAACACAATGACTCGCTCACTCGTCTAACAACGACTTTTAGCGGTTCCCTTGTCTAGTAGGCTAAAGCGCCCTTATAGCCGAAATTTCTTTTGTAATTTCTGGATTGTATTTAAAAAATTATATTGAATGTTTTGAAATGCATACAATATTATGGAAAACATAGCCAGTACGAAATACGAGGAAAGATTGCAAGGGTAACTCAATCTCCCAGCGGAATTTAGGGCTCATCTACCCTTCCACATTTGCGCATTTTTCATTCATAAAACGTACAGTGTCCCGTAACAACATCCTTGAAAAGCTTGGCAAAAAAGAATTTGCAACTATTAATTTAAACGTAATAGTTAATCAAAATTCTATTTTTTTCCTAATTAATTAACACGTAATGGTCATGCAAATTCTATTTTGCCAAGCTTTTCAAGCGAAAAAGCGTTCGCAATCGGACTAGTATTTACATTTGCAGTTACACATTCATATTAATTCGGTTAGAATTGTGATTTATTACATTTTTCCCGAACTTGATCGCCAACCTCAAGGCAAAAAATGACCAATTAACACGTATTTGGTTAGTTGTTGCCTTAAGGCAAATTTGCATCACCTTAAAAACGGCATAGCACGGCTTGAACTTGGGTGTTTCTTGCATTTAAATGATGCCATTATGCGTGTAATATGGAATGGTGGTCATATACTCTTAGCTCACGAATTTTTTGGAGCTTGGGCACTTGTAGACATGACCGAATCAATTATTTAGTAATTTGATCTCCATTGGATATAAAATAATTATTTGTAGTAATTGTTCGTCTGTTAACACGTGTAAGTACCCTTCGTTACACCGTCTTGTATGTTTGTGTTCAAGCAAGGAATGTATGGTGTTGTTTTGACTGGTGCTAAATGTTTACTGTTATGTCTCGATCTATTCCTAAGTCCTAACTTACTTATGCACTCGTGGTCCACCTCTTTCAAGCCTGTTGGACACATGCATATACGGATGGAGTTGTCGTCACTCGTGGAATTGCTGACAGCACAGTCGGCGTTTGCGAGACAGTCGTGTTTTTCTTCACACCGCGAACCTAGGGCTAAAAACAGAGAACAAATCTCAGTCACCAGTTGAAACTCATGAAAACATTTTCGTGCCATTGCAAAAACTACGCATGCAATTTCAATCGATTGCCTGACCCTGGACAAAGAGATTGAGAAGAACGATTTGAGATATCAGCAAAGCAGTGCACTCGGATTGCATATAAGGAAATGTTTAGCTGAATACTCAATAATCATGTTAAGAATTACCCACACAAAATAAAATACTTGTAAAAATACAGCCAAACGTATCACAATCAAAAGTAATAAGATCTAAACGAAATGCCATACACATAACCCATAATTTTGGTTCGTTAAGGCTATTGTACCACCTCTGGCCGATAATTTAAAAGTCGAAGAAACATGTCTGAAAAGTTTGCTGAATGAAAGTAAGAATAACAGAAAAAAATTGTGAATTTTTTTGGGCGGGACGTAACCTCACTTTTGGAAATTAGATTTAGATTTTTGGACATGAGTGAAATATACAAATCTAGTTAAAAATTAAATTTTGAAAATCGGTTTTTCTGGACATAGTTCCTAAACACCTTTAGCTATAATTTGACTAAAGCTTAAATAGTTTTCTGAAAATAACATTTGGTGAAAGATTTTTTTTTGTCAAACGGTACAAATACGATTTTTTTCAGTTTTGCACCGTATGACAAAAAAATTCGTACGCCAACTGTTATTTTCAGAAACCTTTTTAGCTATAGTCAAGTTATAGCTAAAGTGTTTAAAAACTTTGTCCAGAAAATCGATTCAAGAAAATTTAATTTTGAACTAGATTTGTATATTACACTTTTGTCCAAAAATCTAAATCTAATTTCCAAAAGTGAGGTTATGTTCCGCCCAAATAAACTCACAATTGTTTTCTGTTATTTTAAATGCCTTCTTCATTTCCATTCAGAAAACTTTTCAGACACGTTTCTTCGACTTTCAAATTATCGGCCAGAGGTGGTACAATAGCCTTAAGTTAGTGGGTTTCAACCAGTTTTAAAATCTCCCTTTCAAAATAATAATTTAAATTAATAAATTTGTCTTCAACAGTAGTGTGACGGACGATACCAAAACAAAATGGCCACCATGGTTGTCACGTGCAGGGTATACAAAGAATAGGTTGTAAAAGTTCAGTGTGTTACCCTTGTAGGTATTAATACACGCAGTCTTTCTTGAAGTTTTTAAGTAAAACCTAAGAATATTTGGTTGAATAAACTGTAAATAATCGGGATAATTCACACAGCAGACTTGATTCAAAAAGACATTTTATTCGTCAAAAATTCTCGTTACCCCGGTAACCAAATACATCACATATAGAGTGCAGCACATTCACCCACAAGCAAGGCAACCAGTACATACAACATAAGAATTATTAAACAATATCATCACTCTTGCTTTTCTTCTTTAGGCATGCTTATTATATGTTTCATTTTGTAATGTTCCTTACAATTACTAATAGTTTGCCCAGTTAAGACTAAGAAATAATTAAAATTGACAGAAATGTATAAGTGAATGAATTAATGCTATTTGGCTAAAAGAAAATGAAACGATACTTCCGTTTATGTATCCTATCCAGTTATAAAAAATATCTACAAAGAAGGACAATAAATACATAAACATAAGTTGTGGTATTTTAACATTAGTTAATTATATTATTTATGTTAATGAATGGTGTGGTGTTTTGATTGTATGCAACAAATCATTGAATCATATTGTTGAAGAATACTGATTTTTGTCCGTTTTTTAAAGGCAAAACATTCCCAGACGAAGTATTAAGTAACATTCTTGTGATATTAAAGCTGCCTGGTGGGGTTCATTGAAAACCTTCTTGACTTGGTTGTATTTCACATGAAACTTCTGCACTACTTATAAGACTGTTTCTTAATCACGCAAGATAACTCGCTAGAAAGTTGTCGTGTGACGGTCGTAGCTATGCAATGGGAGGGGTTGTGACGACAAACAAGGCAGTGTGGCAAGAAAAAGCGTGGGCTCGTCTTTAACGTGATGGTCTGCAGTTAATGCATGCCCTTAAGCAAGAGTAAGGGGAAATAGAAAGACAGAAAGAGAAAGAGGAGTGGGAAAAGATGAGATTCTCCCATCCTGTTTTTACAAGATAATTATTGTACTCCATTCCATCGTTCAATTTAAATTATTAACTGTGTTGGGATTGAGAGTTTCAAATGAATAACTTGTACGTGTGAAAAGTACGCAGTTAGCGCGTGTTTGTTAGTTTAATTGCGTATTGTAACACATTTTATTACTGGTTATCGATGTTTCACGTCCGGTTAGAGCGCTGTAGATACTATCACACGCATTTAGGCCGCCCCCTTACATTTAGTTTATGTAAAATATTCGTCCGAATAACTTTTTTAACTCAACCAAGGGTAATCCCTCATCTAGTACATTCATATTTTTAATGAAGACCATGATCAAAATCAATACAATAAGTCAATAACGCTGCATGAAAATCTTTGCAATACTAATAATTGTAATATGCACATAAAAACCGGCACCGGGATGTAACTGTGGCACACAATTAAAATATTTCTAGTAGAACTGCGATGAAGAAAACCATTTAAAAAAATGAAATGTCACCAAGAGTTTAAATCAATCTATTTATTACAGTCTCTCAAATACAAACTAAAGGAGTCATTAACGGAAGGGAATTTAAACTTGGTGCTAGTATTATTTTTTTAAACATGACAATGACATGATATTAGTGGGTGCACTGCAATAATATTAATGTCCAAGTAAGCACCAAGAGTAATTAATTAGTACCAAACATGACTTATTTATTTATTTACACTTTGAATTCGTGTCACATAATTCACTAATTAATTTTAATTAATAAATTTTAATTTATTAATTAATCATTAAATAATAAGACCTTATCGTGGAGCCAGTTATTTTCGAATTTCTAATTGCAAAATCTATATTATTGCAAATTTGTAGGATGGTATTACATTTTGCACTATAGTTAAGACATCTTTAGTCCACAACTAGCTCGATATTTGGTGGTGGTGGCTGTTAGAACGGCGGTGGATTGGGGTGCTACTACCTGGATGTGGATACTGCCATCATGTTTGACAAGGACCTGATTGTATTATATCGAAGCTTTTCCTTTTTATCTTGACTTAATTTCTTTCAATAGCTTTTAAATGCAGTCGACGTTCTTAATTTTTAAATCAGACTGCACATGCAGATTGCAAAGTAGATTGAACATTGTATTGCAATTTCTGATAAAAAGAAGTAAAAGAACATGAGACATACGAAAATGCGAATATTCTTTGTAGTACTAGTTTGGTTGTCTTACCATGGTTCCATTTTGGACAAACTCCGTTCGTAGGTGGGTGTCTGTTGACGCATAGACACCGTCGTTTCCCGTCTCGCCAGTCAAACATGCAGAAGTAGTTTATGATTCCAGAACACTCGGATTCGGACTTGCATTCTCGCCCTTCCGCTGGAACGTTTCAAAACAATCACAACATTAATGTCATGTAATATCACTAGGAAGCTTCGCAAACGCTTTTTTTAGTCGCGTTGATGGATGAGCTTTTTTAATAAGGTTTTGTCTGCGTGGTATCTCTTTACTTTTCCAATTTCTTTTTGAATGCACTGTAGGTGATTGTTGTCAAGGTTCTATTGTTACTTGTTAATTGTTATTATACAACCTCAAAAAACTTATATTAAAACCTTTATTTCTATGCATTCTGGCAAACTTTTACAACTTTTTCTTTCAAAAGGTACATCACCAAAACCTTAATGTCCATGTTAAATATGAACGTTGTAGCTTTACCCGTTTGGTCAGATTCGGCCCAAACTTCACGAAAATATCGCACTAAAAATCGAAATAAATCGTAAAAGTACGATATTCATGTGAAATATTTCTTCGATTGTACCCAAAAACGTGGCAGGTCAAGTTCAGAGATTTCGAAGGTCCCCTTTAATTTTTATTATATATTATGCCGTTTGCCTGGTAGATAGATAGAATATAGATAGATAATCGTCTTTATTTTCCAGGCGGGATTAAGGCCTGGTAGAGAGTGAACAAACAAACAAAAAGACAAAAAAGAGCTATTTTTTGGGGTAAGTGAAATTGAAGTCTTCGCTTCTCTCATCCAATAATGGTCTTTCTAAAGATGTTGAAAATATGCTTAATTAATTGCGTAAATTGTTTTATGTATCTATGTACATTAGAGTATTTAAAGTATGAATTTATATATACAAATATTTTTTAATTATTTCAGTTTTTATTTTATTTTTATATAGGTTAAATATTTAAATAGTTTATTATGTGTTAAGACTTCCAAAGGGCATTATGTGTGTTTTTGGACCAAGTTTTAGTATTACATTATTTATGAATATTGTTATAAGGATAAAATGAAATAATGATAGTCTAACCATGGACTTATAATTGTAACTGGCGTTCCTGGACCTGCAACATTATGGGGCGGTGCGTCTGAGATTCTTGTTTCCTGTTTAGGCCTATTGGCGGCCATTTTTGCACTTCAAAATGTAAATAATTGTGTAAACAGGCAAAAATGGCGACAATGTTTGACAAGTTTTTGTTTTTCGGGGCTAGTTTCACAGTACACCAATTAACCAAGAGATGCATATCCATGCGCCTTGTAAATCCTGGTCTAACGTCTTACATTTTCTTAGGTTGAGTATTATTGGAAAAACATAAAAAAAAATTAAAAATGGTGTAGACAACTATTAGAAGGCGGGGCTAGGTTAGTTCCGCAAAATCCGACAGCCAGATAGCGCCGCGAACTGCGGGACACGCTGCAACCTAAGTGTGGTTGGCGCAATGGACTTGAATGTGTTTTTACGCCCGTATGGGTGGAAAAAATCTTAATATGTTATTTTTTAGAATGGGCTGAGCCAAAGACTATGTAGGTCAAAAAGGAAGCCAGCAGCTTTTAAGGGAAGGCTACAGTCTCTTTGTATCGTCATATGTTATGTCCTAGAGGATGTGTGGACTTTGGAAAACGGTAGTCATCATAGTCCCTATACCTGTTTATGTAGCTCAGTTCAGCATTTATTTTCAGTTCTGCGTCCTGAACGAGATGAGGGTCATAGATATGGTAGAGTTGAGAGTCATCTGCGTAATAGTGCACGTTACAAAATTGTATATCTTTCATGAGATCTGACGTATAGATTGTAAATAGCTGTGGGCTCAATATGGACCCTTGTGGCACCCCTTTAGTTATTGTCGCTGGATTTGATAGAAACTTCATAGAAAGACTTCATAGAAACTTCTTGTGTTCGGTTACTTAGGAAATCTTTCATTAGCGATAATGCATTTTCTGAGAAGCCGTAGTATGAAAGCTTTGCCAATAAGAGTTTATGATCAATTGTGTCAAAGGCTTTTGAATAGTCCAATAATATCATCGATGTCACCAATCCCTTATCACTGGCCCTGAGAATATCATCGGTTATAGTCGTCTAGGCTGTGGTAGTGCTATGGTGAGCCCTAAAGCCTGATTGGCTTTGGGGAATCAGCCTGTTTGCAGCGCAGTAATCTGTGCTCTGTTGATTCCGTATTTTTTCAAATTTTTTTGACATAAAAGGTACGCAGACCACCCACTCTTAATGTAACTTAAAATTAACTTGGTGATTCAAAAATATATATATTCATCCAAATAACTCATACCCTACATTATGTTGTAAAACCTTCCTTTCACATCTTACAATGCAATTTTGGACGAAAGTGGGTACTAAAATCTTTATTACATCACATAATAGAAATGTATACCCAGAAGCAACAGTCTGAGTGGCCAAACTGCATGTACTTACAAGGTGTATTTGCTGTGGTAGGCAATGTATCTGGGTCCAAAGTACTGGAAGCCTCATCAGGACTACGAACATCGTCTTTGTCTATAAAATTAATTATTGGCTGTAATAATAATAATAAAATGCTACATAAAATTTCAATATTTCTCTAACTTATTGTGTAATTATTTCATAGAATCAAGAAGACACTTTACCAGGTTACCAATCATTTTAAATTATTTCAGTAAAACCGGTTACGGCAAAAAATACCGGAAGCGTCTGATACACATAATGATCTATTCCTCCAAATACCTTCATAAGAATTATCTCGATGAACACATTTATTTTAATTCATTGGAACGTTCTACAAACAAGAATCTTATGCAAAGAAAATAAATGTCCTTAAAATAAAAAGTTCACTTCATGCCTTGAAATATATTTTCAAATAAACAACTGTATGCTAAATGTTCACTCTAAAAAGAAATCTTGGCGTGTGCTACTGATTAAAATAATTTGTCAACTGTAAATCTGTAGGAGAGCATATTCAAAATAAAACTTTCTGTGTGTATCGGCGAAAGGCTATTCCAGAGCATGTACCGATATTTTGAAAGTCAATGGAAAATGCATGAAAGTTAGTTGAATGAAAGAGGAACTTAAATAAAAAAGAAAAAAAAAATTTGGACGGGACAAAAGCTCCATTTTGGCTATTATGCAAATTTTGGGTCAATAAGAATATGCTAGTTCTAGGTGCAATACTTAATTTTAGCTATGATATGTTTTTATTGTTTTAACACACCTTTGTCTCCATACTGAGTATAAGGGAAAATATTTTTTGAAATAATGTTCGATGTGCGATTATTTTGTCACATGGCACAAATAAGAGTTTTGAACCGGTGACCGAAAAAATCGTACATCAAACGTTATTTCAGAAAAATATTTTCCCTTATACTCAGAATGGAGACAAAGGTGTGTTGAAACAATAATCAAATCATAGATTTAAAATTAAGTATTGCACCTAGAACTAACATTTTTTTATTGACCCAAGATTTAATATGATAGCCAAAATGGAGCTTTTGTCACGTCCAAAAAAAAGTTTTTTCTTTTCTTTTTTATTCAAGTTCCTCTATCATTCAACTAACTTTCATGTATTTTTCATTGACTTTCAAAATATCGGTACTAGTGCTCTGGAATAGCCTTTACTTCATCTGCAGTTGATGGCCACCATATGCTATAAGAACTTGTTAAAGTGTATAACTTTATATGTAGGCCCTACTTTAATTTGGAGTTGTCAAAAGTGTCTCAAAATAGGAAAAAACATGATGAAATATCTGTAACACATTTATTGAAAAACAATTTGAAGTGCTTTGTACAGCCTATGTAGAAAGTAATCATTTCTCAACTTACCGCTTTCTCCGCCAACTTCCATACCTCCGGGTATGCCTGATATGGATGCCTCTCCTATAACAGAAGCAGTTTTTTCCACCACAGGATCTAGAGTTGTAGGTGGTTGAACCTCACCAGTTGTTGCCACTTCTTTGCAATTAACTTTAACTGAAATCCATATTAGATAATCTTATATTAGTTTTTAATACATCATTTAATTTAAGTATGCACATCGATAAAATTTAAAATATCGATTATCGAAATGGTGAATACGTTGTCATTGTGGATCCAATTTTTTGAGACACCACATGAATATAATCTCGGAAAAGTACCTAGGATATTACCCCAAAGTTTGTATTTATTATTATCATATTATTAGCCCAAAGTCCTTGGTTGAGAGGCGTCGTCAGCCGCATTACCGGTAGGCAAGTGTGCAAATCTAAGCTCCAAATTACCTAGGACATGCAGTGTGCCTTGCCTTTGTAAAAAGCCTTCTAGACCAATGAAAACTTCATTAAAGGCATATTGTCACATTAAACGAAGTAATTATTATCTTCAAGAAGACCCACAAAAAATTAGAATACCGCCATGTTTGGCATCCATGGGTGATGCCTGTTCCCTCTACAATGGGTTGTTTTGACGCTAGCCTGGGGGCATGTGACGTTCGTGGAGGTCGACGGATCGAGCGGCGAGGCGAGGCTCGCTGGTCTAGCACGCGGCACCTGCAGATACGAGTTGACAGTGCCTGCATGGAGTGTTTTTGCATCTTTGTCACTAAAATCCATGGTTTTGCTTATTTTTTTTTAAATGTAATTTTGTTAAATATATCAGTAGTGGTTCCATTCATCATTGTAGTTTAGATATTGGATTATACGAGTGACTGCAAGCTACAAGTACAAACTACATAAGGGCGCGGCGATTGATACTTTTTTCCTAAGCAGGAGTTTGTGTTAATCACGTGTACATACTGTTGTAATTCACACAATAACATAAACATGGTATGTATATGCAATGTGTTTACGGATGCAGCAAAAGATTTACAAGTATGGGCAATGTATCTTTTCCCCGTGTTCAAAATAGGCACAAATCTTCTGTGGGATACAAATCCTGGCTAGCGAAAATTTAACGGGATAAAATTGTTCCTAGCAAACATACCCGGGTATGTTTCGAACATTTCGTTGAATACGATTGTGAAATAGCAAACAGTCTGAAAATAAAGTGGGAAATGTACGATCAAAAACAGAATTGAAGAAATGTACCGTCCCATCTGTCAAATTAAGAGGAAAATGAGATGTGCCCGTAAAGAAGAAAATTATGTCTACCTATACTCGGGCTAGAAACAAACATGAACTTATTGAAATCATTATGTGTTTGTCAAAATTATGCCAAAAAACGAAAAGTAGAAAATTCCATGCAAAGTGATCCCACTGGCTATTCAACCAACTACCTGGTCTTGACTGCGCGCCCATTGTAGCGCTCGCGCGCAGTCTTCTCTCGGAGCCAGGCGCGGTTGACCACCATACGTCACGCCGCGTGACGTCACCTACTAAAAAAATTACTCACCAATCGAGTCAATTGGGACAGATTACTTACATTTTGGTTTAAAAATTCTTCAAATAATTAGAGGTTAAACATTTGTACCCAACAAGGCTATCTCATAATATGACTTAAACTATTAATGTTTGGTGAAATTCTACTACCAATACCAAGGTAAGAGATACAATACATAGGAATGTCGTTCTTTGTAAGGCATTATAATTGTTCATTTGAGACTTTGTTATAAAAAATACAACTCCACAGTTGGTTTAGTTGCGGTATTTGCATGTATGTATTTATTTAACGAACTGATTTAAAAAGAGGACATTGATCGTACGTTGTTAGAAGGAACATGCTTCTCAATGAGAAAGTGTGAATAACTAGAGCTTGTTTACCTAGTATAAATTGCAGTTATATAACAAATAAAAAGTGTTATTTATATATTAGTATATAAAAATTGATCTTATTTATAAAAATTACAGGCCAAACTAAATAGTGTTAAAATGCTACTGGCATCAATGGTGAAATGGCGCTGCAGGTTTTAATGACGATGTTACACTAGTGATCAAGGGGGATGATGTTGAGTTTAAATTATCAGAAAGGGAGGGATTAAGGTATTCCTCCAGGTTGGTAAAAAGTGTTTTCCTGTAGGAATTCTATGAGTTTTATTCTAAAATTGGTATCATTTAGAGTGCTTATTACGTGGATGGAAGATTATTGTAGATTAGAGAAGCTAGATAAATGGGTCCTTAGGCAAACATACTTGAGTTTTGGGATGTGATGTGAAGAGAAGAATTGGCTCTAGTAAGGTGGGAATGGATGGTAGTGTTTCTAGGAAGATGTCTGCCTTCTCATAGACAAAGATTTGCATCACATTATAAATGGCATAGCACGGCTTGAACTTTGGTGTTTCTGGCATTTAAATAATGTCCCTATGCATGTAGAATTATTGGCGGTCCTGCTCTTAACTCTAGCATTTTTTTGTAGCTTGGGCATTTATTGATCTGACCTTATCAATTATGTAGAAATATTATCTGCATTGGCTAAACATAATTATTTAGAGTAATTGTTTGTCAGTTAACACGTGTAAGTACCATTTGATACACCGTCTTGTATGTTTGTGTTCAAGCGTGGAATGTATGAATGCCTATGGTGTTGTTTTGACTGGTGTTTACTGTTAACTGTAACTGTCTCTATCTGTGCTTAACTTACTTGCACCTCGTGGTCCTTTTCTTCAAAGCCTGTTACACACATGCACGTACGGCTGGAGTTGGAGTTACTCGAGGAATTGCTAACAGCACAGTGGGCGTTTTTGAGACAGTCACTATTATGCTCACACGGCGAACCTTGGGCTGAAAACAGAAAACAAATCTCAGTCTCAAGTTGAAACAAAGGGATACATTTTTGGGTTAATGCAATAAGTACGCATGCATATTCTATCGATTGCCTGACCCAGGACAAAGAGATTGAGAGAAACGATATGAGACTTCAGCAAAACAGTGCACTCTGATTGCATGTTAGGGAATGTTTAACATAATACTAAATAATTGTGCAAAGTTTTACCCACACATATCAAAAAACTTGTCAAAACACAGCCAACCTTTCACAATCAAAAGCAATGAAATCTATCAGAAATGCAAAGCTTATGTACCCTTCTACATTTTTGAAATCTTAGCATAAATTTTCTTTGCCCTATGATTGCATCCTTGCGATTATTGTTTGTAATCTAAAAGTTAGTGCAAATTTATATTTCCAAGAAAAACATTTGTATTGCTATTGAATATTGATTGCGTCACCGTTATCAATTTTAAAGAGACTGACAATATAATACAATGAAAATTACACTCTCTTTACGACAGAATATTTTAGTTTGTTTGTTATGATAGAACGAAGTGCTGTGTTACTGTAAAGAGTCAACCATTGATCGAAGTTTTAGAATAAATAATATCTTATTTCGGTATAGGATGTGACTGTTTATTTAATAAAGGAAGTTATACACTTTAGTCAAAAGTGCTACAACCTTAAAAGCCTTTTCAATGTCGGTAATAAGTATAAAGACAATAAAAAGTAATTGCAAGTTTCTGTTACAAACTATAGTTTTTTTGTCATTTCTATTTTGTTGTGTCCTCTGGACACAGTTATAACCATCACCCATAACTTTGGTTTGTTAAGTTAGTGGGTTGCATACATTTTAATACCGCCCTTTCAAAATAATAATTTATATTAATAAATTGTCTACAACAGTAGTGCGAAGGACGATGCCGAGAACAAAATGGCCACATGGTTATCACGTGCAGGGTATACAAAGAGAATAATTTGTGAAAGTTCAGTGAGTCATCCTTATTTCCCCCAGTAAAGACATAGTTAAAATAATTTTCCTAAATGAATAAGTGAATGAATATATGCAATTTGGCTAAGAGAAAGAGTAACGATACCACCGTTTATGTATCCTATCTAAGTAAATAACATATCTACATAGGAGGAAAATAAATACATAAACATTACTTGTGGTATTTTAACATAAGTTAACAACATGTTTTTAGATTGTATGCATTAAGAGGGTACGCTGAGCTTGGCCCAACTCAAATGCGCGCAAACAGGTGTTGATGATTTCTGCTGAACGGTTGGTAATATCATTACCAAACTTTGAATGGATGTTAGTAAAGTACTTTTATATTGATATCCGTAATTGGTTGCACAAATTAAGCCTTAAAGATCCATTGCGAGACATAAGTCCAAAACGTGAAAAAATGGGAAATCCAAAACATGGATTACAATTCTGAAAATTCCCACCAAACCGTTTATCTTACGATAAAACCAAATTGACCTGCCCGTTCACATGGATGTATACGTTGTTATCCATTATGCAAATTTGAGTTAAAAAAATCTGTACACTTGGAATAAATTCCCGAAGTTGACCAAAATTGAGTAAATTTTGGTGATTTCACTAAATTTTAATTCAAAATCAATGAATTAATTTAGGAATACGCGTAATGGTTAACATAGATTTATTCTTTATGAACATTAGTGTGAAATTTGATAATGGTGTTTTAAACCGTTTACCCGAAAAATCCAGAAAGCTGAGCGCTTACATTCGCCTCCGTTCTAGCCTCAGCATACCCTCTTAAATACTTAAATCATATTATTTAAGTACACTGATTTTTTCCCGTTTTTTATGGCTTACATTTTCCAACGAAGTATAAGTAACATTCTTACAATATAAAAGCTGCCTGGTAAGGTTCATTGAAAAAAACGTTTTGTCCTAGTTGTATTTCACATGAAACTTCTGCACTAATGATTAGACTGTTCCAAAAATCATGCTTGATAACATGCTAGAAAGTTGTCGTGTGACGTTCGTAGCTTTGCAATGTGAGGGGTTGTGACGACAAACAGGGGCGCCGTTTTTTTCTAAATTCCGAGGGGTGCTGAAATATTTCATTTACATTTCGAAGAAAATTTTCCTTTTTAATTGTCATGAATTGGATACATTTTATTCCATTGGGGGCTCTCTGA